>VWPU01019450.1:0-13848 GCA_013398955.1 Callaeas wilsoni
ATATTATATTATATATTATAAAGCTATTTAGAAATATTTTATAAAGCTCAATTTTAATTCTGATAAACTTTCCATCTTTCACTGAATTCTATTGACATGAAATTTGTAAAAACAAGGTTCACATGGATGTTAGTGGGATATACTAGAGAGGAGAGGATTGAAATTACAGGTACAAAATCACCTGTTACTACATAATTTTTTTAAACCAAATCAGAAATCTTAACTACTTGCAAAATTCCAGCATATTTCAAGAAGAATAGCAGCTTCTGAATCACTGTTTGACCTGTTATTCAAAGAGATCGTATAATAAATTAATATAAAAATCAGTGGGTGAAAATTTTGAGCTATATTAAATCCAAAATAACATACAAGGGACCTTTATTGCTTTAAAAAGTCTGTCTTTTTTCTTGTGGTATATATGAAAAGCAGCTATGGTTGATAAAACATATAATAAAGAATCGATATTTTCAAATATCAATGATGAGGAGTTCATTTGCAGTTTCAAACTAAATGAAACATTTTGTAGTTATTACTCAGTTTGTTACATGAAGAAGTAAAGCCCTTAGATAAGGGATTTTTTTTTCTAGCTACTCATTGCACATTTCTATTTTTGACAGCAATCCATCTTCTAGAAACAAACAATTGTTGTCTTAGTTGTTTTAGGACCAATGTGAAATGAGAACTGACACAAGAAACATAAAAGCACAATGATAATTACATTTTATCAATCTTTCTCTTTCTTAAATCTTTCTAGGGCTTTAAATTTTCAGCAAAATCTTTTTTTGCTCACCTTGAGACACTCTTTTTCCATCTCATTCATAAATGTTATCTTCTGTGCTGATCGCACAGCATAAATACATGCATTTACCCAAAGCTCATCTTCTGACTTATGACTGCTATCATTTTTATGCCACAGCATATCTTTTTTTTTTTCATCATCACAAAAAACCAGTCTTGCTCCACTTGCATAATCAGCTACTTGACCTTCAGTGACTTTTTCCACATTCACACAGGAATTGAATTATTCCCATTGTTAAAATACATTTACTTTGATGATTCTTTGAAAAGATGCTAAAATGAATTTTACCTGGTGGTATATTTGTTTCTTAGTCATTAAGCTGTGAATACTAACAGGAGTCAGATAACAGGACAAATTTATGTGACTGTGAGTACTCAAAACTGAACTTTTGAATTCCCCAACAAAAGTCTTCTATTTGCTAGATGAAATTGCTACAGACTGGATGTAAATTTTTTGTAGCACCTGATCTAAACAGACTTAGCACATCCTAAATCTTTCAGTTAATAAAAAGACATGAAAGAGGAACACCAATTCCAAAGTTGTACTTTTGTACACAGACTATTTAGTCAGGAAAAACTAAAGGCTTACGATACCAAACAGAGGGGTTGGTGCTAAAAAAAGTGGTTTACAAAAAATAAATGGCCTTGGAAAGAAGTAGCATCAGAAAGGACATGGTGAAGTCCTTAGTTGTGCTCTGGCTGGAGGAAACAACCTGGAAATGAGGAGACATCTCAGAGATCACAGAGGTGCATGAAGATGAAAGGTGGGAGACCAGAGAGGCACCCTGATGGATGACACCTAAGATTGGTAACTGTGAGCAGAACTATGGCATGAACTTATATAACTTACTGTCCAACTTTCCCAGCTCTCCCTGTGGGGAAGAGCAGCGCAGTCATCCTGAATGTAACATTGTGGGCTAGGGAGTATATCAGGTAATCAAGTACCTCTAATCTCATTCGGTTTTTAATAAATCACAGTATTGTGCCGGTTTGGACACAAATCCAGGAGGAAACAACCCGAGAGGGGCGTCTCTCGCTCTCTCTCCTGCCTGCCCGGCAAGCAGGTCCCGGCAGCACCTCCCCCATGGGTTTGAGAAAATAATTTCTCGAGTGAAAGTGAAAAAAACTATTTATTTAACAAAACAGAGTCTCCCGCTGAAACGGGAAAAAAGGATATTGAAACCTCCTCCCCTGTCCCCTACAAGAGGACTATGGATTTTAGAGTTCTTTCTGTAGGTAAACCCTGCAGTCCTGAGCTGGGCCGGGCCGGCCAGGCAGGGTCCGACGATCCCCCTTGGAGGGTCCCGCCGAGCAGGTCCGGAGATGACAGCCGGTCTCAGATGAAAAGCAAGCCAAAAACAGTCCAAAAAGGAACAGAAGCCGCTGAGGCAGAGCACAGTCCCTTCTCCGCTGAAAGCCGAAGAGACTAGCGAGCAAAAGTCCTCCAACCAACCAAAGGTTGCCAGAATCGGGAGAGAAAAGAATGCAAAACATTCTAGTTGCAAGGTCAAGCTGGCCGCTTTGAAGAGTTCTCTCGGCTTCTCTCTCCCCCCTTTTGCAATTTAAAGGTACACTAGAAATCAAGCAGGCGATGGGGAATACAGTATGGTCATAGAATCACCCCAAAACAAGTATTTAGATCCACTACCTGTTACTTACTCTTTCTCTCCTGAGACAAGAATGAAGGACACAAGAGACTCTCAGAGTGCACTGTGTCCAAAAGTGGTGAGTAAACAGTTAGGAAACCAGATTTTCCACAGACAATTTCCATAAAATTTTCAGCCATGTAGGTAAAAGGATGTCATTTCTTAATGTCATTTATGTCATTTCTTAAAAGAATGACATAAAAAGGAATCAGTTCGTGTATCTCAAACATCTAGCATATGACAATGTTTTAGACTGCTGTTTAACCTAATTTTCTGAAGTGAATACCTTCTATATTATTAAATAGGAGGAGACAACTATCCGTATACTCCTAAAATCAGGTCCTTAGTTAGGTAAAATCCACACTGGATTTACCCCAATCTAGCTACTTTTCTGTATAGAATATTTGTAGAAATTTGTCAAATACAGGAATACTGGTTCACTAATCATTATTTTTGACTGAATACCATCCTCAGTGGCAAAATTCAAATAAAATGGCCATATGATGTTTAAAAAAGGACATTTTTTTTTTCCTTGAGCCTTAAAACTGGGCAGTGGAGAAAAAAAGAAAAAAAGAGCAAAACCAATCCCAGCATGGAAAACAACCAGCTACAGTCACAGCTATCCATAGAAACGCCAGTTTCTTCTTGACAGACTGATCAGAACCTGGTGAATAAAAAAGTGGGAGAACATTGGATATGAAGTAGTTGTCAGTAAGCTTCCCACTCTGCTGAAAGTCTGTTATTTTCTATGCTATTCCTATTTTTTATGGCATTTCTATCTTCAATGCCCCTCACAGATACCTAGAAGAACCCAGAAATTACAATTTACTGAGTAAAGGTTCTCTTAGATTTAAGGTGCTGCATTTCAGCCTAAATGTTGAGATTGTTCCCACAGCATTCAAATAATGTATGAAGTATGATTTTGCTGTTGCTGATGATTAATAATGGGAGAAATGTTTTCAAAGATACATGACTTTTTCCAATATCTCTGTTTTTAATGTATTTGTCTTGGACTCAGTAGTTGGATAGTGATAAGAAAGCAAAACATTTATCTACATCACAAATATGATAATGTAATCAGCAAATTTTGAAAAAAAATCAACTCTACATGTAAAGCACTACTTTAAATAGTGTCTAGTTTTGTCTTCATAAAATCATAGATTTATAGAATGGTTTGGGTTGGGAAGGGACCTTGAAAGGTCATCTAGTCCAACCCACCTTCCATGAGCAGGGGCATCTTTCATTAGATTAGATTACCCAAAACACCACCTTACCCAATCTTGAACACCTCCAGGGATGGGGCATTCACAACCTGTGTCAGTGTCTTCACCATCCTCTTCATCAAAAATATCTTCTGACCTAAACCTGCCATCTTTTGTTTTAAAACTGTTACACTTTTTTCTGTCGCTACAGACCCTTGCAAAAAGACTCCATCTTTCTCATAACCCCCCCATGAATATTTAAAGACTTCAATATGCTCTTCCAAGAGCTTCCTCTTCTCCAGAAGGCTGAACAATCCTGCCTTCATAGGAGAGGCATTCCATGAAAAATTTTCATGGCCCCACTCTAGACCCTCTCTAACAGATCCCTGTCTTTCTTGGGCTGAGCACCTCAAGTTGGACGCAGGACTCCAGGAGGGGTCTCATGAGGGCAGAGTAGAGAGGCAGAATCCCCTCCCTTGCCCTGCTGGCCATGCTGCTTTTAAAGCAGGCCAGGATAAGTTTGGCTTTCTGGGGTGCAAGTTCATAGTCTTGGCTCATACTGGAATTTTCATCTAACAGTGTCTGCAGATCGCTTTCCACTCTCAATCCATTCATCCCTCAGCCTGTACTGATACCAGTGACCACCTCATCCCAAGTGGAGTTCCTTGCACTGATTGTCTCTAATCATTTCCCTGTCTTCTAAGTTTTGATATATCTTCCAGGACAATCTGTCCTATGATCTCACTGGACACAGAGGTGAGGCTGATTGATCAGGGTCGTCCTTTTAAACAAATGGTTTCAATGTTTTCCCTTTTTTCAGTCACTAGAGACTGCCTGACAGAACTGTGGGAATGGCATGAACACCTCGTGGATATCCATGGACTGTATAAAAGTGGTACCTCCAGAAGAACACTCTGAGGACCCCCAGCACTGAGAGGAACAGAAGAAGAAAGGCCAGCAGAATGACACAGGGACCTATGTGGTGTTGACTATCTTTCTTCTTAATCAGTCTGTCTGTCTGACTCTTTTTCTTTTCCCTCTAGCCCCCAGCTTTACTGTTAAACAAAATCTGTGCTATTGACTTTGGCATATGGTCTCATTTACACCTTAATTGGGGCAGAGGCATCTTTTAATAATCTAACATTATTTCAGAAGTAACTCTAACATTATTCCAGAGTATCATGACAACAGGAAATGATTTCTGACCGCAATAACAGAAAAGTAGTTAAAACAAAAATATAGCATTATTTCAGTTTGTTGTTTCTCCTCTAGATGCTGGAGAGGCATCTGCAACCAGGAATCCTCTTTATAAGGCATAAGGTTTAATATATCTGGGATGTGGACAAAAAACTTTTATTTTGGATATTGCAAAAACAATCATAAAAGAAGAAGGTGTATAAAATACAGATTGGAGGAAAAAAAAATATTAAAAATATTTTTATAATCTGTGTTTTGTAGACGGGACACTGTGGCATAGAAATGGTGAGCATAGTAACCCAAAGGACAGAGATCATTCACAAACTCTTAGATTTTAAAGGAACAGATTTGTGGTATTCCGTATGTCATAGCAACAGAAACATAGAAAACAAGAAAGAGAATTGTTCTTTCAGTATAGGCCTCTATTGGGTTAACAAACTCTCTTAAAAACTTGGATCTCTTTATATACTTGCACCATCACTATGAGAGTGACAGGACTATATCATCACATTAAATAGACAAAATTAGATGGTTAAATTTTGTCTATTAAATCCCATTTCTTTAGTTCCAAGTTGGTAGTAGTTGATAGCTTTGCACCTGGTCTCTTGAAAAATAATTACAGGAAAGCATTACACCAACAAATCTGTCTACAAAAAGCCCCAAATGACTGACAGGGTAAACTGAGATCTTGGCTATTAGTACTCCGCACTGTCTTTCAGAAATCGAAAAAAAAAAGAAAAAAAAAGCTAAAATTGTGTATAAATAGTGTATCTAAAATCTACTAAAATATTAGGCCTTTTTTTATGTTCTGTTTTTAGTTACATGAAAGGAAGAAACAGAAACTTGTAAGAGGAAATATGCTTTAAAGTAAACCTTGATAAAATGTGGTTTTCTACGCAAAATTTTTTTGGCAAAAATCTCAATTGATTTAAACATTTCCATTGTGAACATTGGATACAAAAGAAGAAAAGGTATTTAAAAATTCCTATTTAAATGACAGAAAGATAAAGCCAGAACAGACCATATGTCTTTGTTACAAAGATCTGCTTTTGCTAGGGGATATATTTGAAAACTTGCATTGATTATATTTTAATACCTATGCAAATTATAATAGGGCAAACCAAAAGTCATTTTTTCCCACTGTTACTCCCTCTAGCATCCTTCCAGTCAGGGTGTTGGTCCAGCATGGGAAAAGTGCAGGATGAATGAGGGTGAGAACATGAGTCTTTCCCAACTCAGATTAAAAGTTCATCAGTTCTGAACTCTGCAGGAAATATTATAGGTTTAATTGGGGAGGAAAGAAAGAAAGTCTCTGCTTCTGTTTATGGAAAGATTTTCATAATATTTGAGGATTGAAAACTAGTGTAAATAACTAAAAGATATATTGATGATAGCATTTTCTTTATTATGTATGAGTTGGACTGGAAGTAATTACAGTTTATGCTTTTATATGTTTCTTTATACACTTATTCCTACTAACTGAAAAAGGAAATCTCTCTTGCTGCAGAACAAACAAGTAAATAAAACCAATATCAAATAAATAAATAATTTTAAAAGTCATCACCCAAAAATTCAAACCAAATAATACCAAACCTAAATGTTTACAAACTTTAGGGAAGAATTGACTGAATTTTCCTATATACATTGAAGTCACCTCTCAGGTCTGTTGGTATTTCACTTATTCCTTGAGCAGATGACTGAAGAATATGGGATCATTCACAAATGCTCCCACTAAACAAGAAAAGCAGAAACTCACTGAAGAATGCTACAAAAAAAAATATTGCTTTCAATATTTTTAAGGATCAGTTAACCTCTTCCTCTCAGTTTTTCCGTCTGCTCAAACTTGGAGTTTGTGAACTGTGGTTTAGCCCCAACCTCTAAAATAGCATCTGGAAATTAATAAATTAAAGCAGTCTGTCTCTTGCTACTGAGACTGGCAAGGGCATATTTGAAAAAACTAAACAGGGGAATAACAAGCATCAGACCTGCAACAATCTTGACAGCACACTACAACCCTGATAGGCAGTCTGTGCAGAGGGAAGAGTACAAAGACAGTTACAAATGGCAAGGTGCACATTTATGAATACCAATAAAATTCCCCTTCTGCTCTATCATCGCTTTAATGTGCTGTTTTTCAAATAACCATTTCAGAAGTAGCTTTATAATTGCTTTTATTTTAAATACCTAAATTAAATATACATACATAAAGTAAGGAACGTTTGTCTTTCACCTTTTTTCAGAAGCATGGCACTTTTTAAAGTAGCATTGTTGATTTATAAGCAATATGACTGATTTTTAGTCATATCTGTGATTTATAAGTCAGGACTTCATATACTCTGGTTATTAAGATCTATTTACGAAACCCAGTTTATTTTTTAAAAAAGACTGATTTACTAGGCAGATTTATTAATCATGGCTTAGGAATATAAACCAAAGTCTTGGTTCAATCTTACATTTATAAATTAGATACTTAAATCAAATTCCAATTTATATGTAATGGGATTGGTTCTAGAGATGTGCAAATAGTAATATATATCCAATCTCACTACTACCTGAAGATAATGATCTTGCTTTCACAAGTAATTTGGTTATTCACATCGATGAAAAAATCCTATCGTTAATCAGATGGATACAATTCAGAAAGTAACTCCATATCAAGAAGGGAGATAGACAGAAATACTTTCAGGCAGGAAATGAATAGTCTAATCTGAAATATTGTAATACACAGATTTTGAACTCTCCTTTTTCAGAGTTTTCAAGTTGCTGAATCCACTGGGACTATTGTTACCACTCCAGCAAGAGAAACAGCTTTCATTTGCCGTCATTTGTCTCTTTCTAATTCTGAAAGAAAATACAGAAGTGATATTAAGTTACTCCTTTCCAACTTCCACTCCTAAAAATTATTCATCTTCTTTTGGAAGTCTTTACATATTCGGATTTCTTTCATGCCCAGAGATACCAAGCATCTGACAGAAAGACATACCAAAAGCTTGAAAAATGCAAAGAGTATAGTCCAAGATGGTGTATAATCAAAGATTTTACTTTTTAGTCAGACTCATCTATCTGAAAAAGATTAGTAAAATTCTAGAAGTACTTTTCTGCGTCGTTATACAGAACCATATCTTAGAGTGTCACTTTTAGATAAGATGAAAGCAGTATGACTGAAAGGTACATTTTTCCAGTCAGCTTTCTGGATAATCTTTGACTCTAGATATAGTAATATATGTAATCAATAAATGAACCCTACCATACCAATTTGTCCAAAACAGTGGAAACTGGGCTTTTTCTCTTTAGCAGTGTCTTTCTATGTTAACCTTGTCCTGTTACTTCTTGTTAATTTCCCTAGTTCTGAAGGTATGCTGCTTTCAAAACACAACAAAAAAATTCCATCCTTGGACTTGACAGAGGAAGCCTTGAGATGTTTCTGTGAGCTTGTTCTATACTCTGTGCATACCTAGTTTCTTTTTAATTTGTGTCATGGTTCATAAAATCTAGTCGACCTACTTATATCCAGACTAAACAGAAATCTACCATCAGAGTGAAGGCTGTGTGTCATGTAACAAAATCAGAGATAAAAAATTCTTAGAATATTGGATACCAGACTGCTTTTCATTTTGCTTTGTAGATAGACTTGATACACAGAGGGATGAAATGCCTTCTGTTGTGACATTCCTCAGCTACTGTGTCCCTTGTGCCAAAGAGGAAAACATGAGGAGGCAATGTCCTAGGGATGGTTTGACTGGATATTTTGAGTGGCATAGCAGAGTCCTTCTCAGCCCATCTTCTCTCAAGATGTCCTTCGTGGAGCATGCTTTCCTTTTGTGTTTCTCCAGGTCCTTTCGCCTTTCTCTGCAGAAATCCCAACACATCTGTTCCACAACCCCACCTCCAGCTGAGAGGAAGGTAGTGATGGATTGCAGAATCCTGTTTCACATTCTGTTAATTTTGGCATAGCTTTCCTCTTCACATTTAGAGTACAGTAATTTCAGATTAACTTTGTTCCACCATTTCATCCTATTGTAGTATAAACCAAAATTGGAATACTTTGGTTTGATTTGAAGTAGCAGTAAGGCCCATGATTCCCTCTTTTTGAGATGATTTATGGAAGTGTTCTGCACCCTAAGTAGGAGGCAATACAGAAGCATAGAGTTGACCATGCCCCCTTTAGAAGTTCAAAATTTGGGTGGCAAGTACACACTTGAGACTTATGGCAAAATTTAGTCAGACTCGTTTTGTGAAACACACTGTGAATGTTTTCAGGAACGTTTCCCTCTGACACCTGAAAAATGAAAATGGAGCTGCTTTTGAAAGAGGAATGTGCGAAGTGGGACAGCACATAGTTCAATCTCTTCAGCGTTCTACTCTCTGTAAATAAAAAGTCCTTGTACACGAACTGTCTCAAATATCAGGTTTCTCCATAACCTCCAGCTGTAAACTCCAGTAAAAAATAAACTCTCATACTTCTTCAGCTTGTAATAGCTCCTTTTCTCAAATGCAGAGTTCTTTGTTTAAAATGTTCTTAGAACTGGTGATATCTGGAGATGTGGTGGTGACCTCCTCAGTCACTGTGAAGAGGTAGAACATTTTTCCTGACTGATGCAGACTTCTGAACCTATTAACCGTCTGACAATCCTCCCATAGTAGTGAGATTTCTACTTGCATTCTGAAAATAGAGAAAGAAGATGAAGAAAGCAGGAGTAGGTGAGAGTGAAGAGTAAATTAATGAAAGAAAAAGGAGAATAGGAAAGGAGAACATATATGGTCTTTTACCTGTTACATAAATGAGGAATTATTCCTTAGCCACATAAAGGCATGTACTGTCAAAGAGGCAAGCATTATTTTGCAATGATGACAGTAGGCATACAAGACCTATGAAAAGAAAAAAAAAATACCCCATCCCTCCTCTACAGGTTAGGCAAATATTGCACATTATTGTGTTTTAGCTAAGGAGAAAATTGACTCCAACTGACCCAATACATGATACATATCTCTACAACTGAATCACTCACTAAGCTTTAGCAGTTAATTACCGGGATTAGTTTAACTGTAGTAGTCATGAAAAAGCATAAAACACCTTTTTCCGGTTAGAACAATGTCCACGAAGCTTGCCACACTGTTCATGAAGAAGGCCATCTATTCTATTGTTATAGGACTGTAAGAGAATAGGGGCAACAGGAGAGGATATTGCAGAAGGACCTGCCATCAAGGAGACAATTTCCGAGTTTCTAACAGAGTTGGTCCTACTTATCCCTGAATGTACCCACCTTGCCACTTTTCCCCATTTACTGACATTGAAGAAGATCACTGTTGGAAAGACCTGGGGTTTCAGGTGTACCTAAAAGCAGTAGTACAGAAGACACCACTTTTGTGATAGAGTCTTTCCTCTTTTGTGTCTGAAGCCTTCAACATTGTCACCATTTGAGTTGAAAAGGAGCAGAGAGTTTGAAGTACTAGTTGTCATGTCATCACTGTAAACTTCTTATATTACTGCAGAGATGCATTTTAATATGAGAAGCAGAGACTATTGGATTTATCATGAGGAAAAACACAATACAAAATAAATATTAAAACCCTCATATAAAACAGAAAAATAGTGAGAGTGATGTAAATACCTGGCAAGACCAATAAGGTAAATCCCACAGGAGGAAAATATACAGAAAGGAAATGAAGAGAAATTCTGTTGAAAACACCTAGTAACAGAAGAATTATATAAGTGCATAAAGTAAAAACTGGGGAGAAGAAGTCAAAATAACAAAAAATTAGTGAGGGAATAGGAAAATAATAAAGTTAGGTAAACCAACTGGATATCATAAAACAAATCACTAAAGTAAGACAAATATTACTCTAAAAGAAAAGGAAAACTATGACAGCTGCTGGGAATAAAGGAGAGACTTGATATAAGGCATATATATTGCAAATGTAGCAAACAGACTACTACGTGGGGCTTAATGCAGGCAAAGTGAAAACAAAAGCAGAGACATATTTTTAATTAGATAAGTGAAGCTGGGAGAGGTTTGACTGACAGACATTTGATTATACAAGTGAGACAATATCGAAACTTTAGACCAAGAGAATGTTTCAAGAGCAGCTTGAGCTTTCTTCAATGTTTCCCAAACTGTTAGCTCAGTGTTTCCCAAACTGTGATAGTGTGGCTATAAAAAAAAAAAAAAGAAAAAAAAAGAAAAAAAAGAAAAGAAAAAGAGAAAAATGAGTTTGCCTATTTGTAAGATTAGAAGGGAAATAAAACAAAGCATGTGTGATCTGAAGTGTTTCACTGAAATATTCTTCCCTATGCTGAGTATGACTCCCACAGAGGACTCGTAAATACTTACCCTGCTGTTGCAGTGGGTTATTTATTTTACGTTAGTGTCCAAAGGGGACTGTAAGGTCAGAGCTCTTATTGCTCCACAGACTATTTACAGGCTTCTGAATGTGTGGGTGGTGAGAGGAGTCCCAAAAGCACCAAAAGACTGGCTGGGCATTGAAGACAGCTGGAAAGGAGCTTAATAAACCAAGAAAAGTATATAACCACAGTATGGATACATACTATGCAAGAGAGCAGCTGTACAATTTAATGGTGCCAAGATTCCTAAAATCCATGCTATGTTCTGATCTGGTTTAGGGTACTTTAAAATCCCTTGATGTTTCTAAGAACCTAACAAAAGAAAATAGCCACAGAAGATCAAATGTGGGCAATCACAGCAGTCATATGAGAGCTCTTGGAGCTCACTCAGCTCAGCCTGATCCTTTTTAGTGGGAGAAAAAGCCAAAAACAAGATCTTTCCTGCAGTCAAGTGGCATACCCAAAACATATGCACTTTCTCCTAGCAAGAACTAATTTTTGTCCAAACCTTCCAGGAGAAAGTCAGTTTTGAAGTGACAAAAGAGAAGGACATAATCCTTCAAAATATCAGAGCTAAAAGGAATGGCTTTAACAATTGGAGGCTAAGGAAAGATCAAAGCATGAGTTAATGTTTCTCCCTTTCTCCCTTTGAGCTACCAAACACAACTGTACAGCAAGTTGCCTGCCAACTGTGCTTACAATGAATAGATTCAACAGCATTGTCTGGTTCACTAATTTTTTGTGTATTATTTGTTTTAATCCAATGGATAATGAATTTAAACTTGTTCTATGCTGTCATTACATAATTCAGTGGAATGCAATGCTAAATAAGTGCTGGGGACAGCGCTGATTCTGAGAAAACCCCCTAAGAGATCTCAAAGCTGCTTTGGTTTTGTCCTGTAATATTTTCATGGCCTGAATGCTTCCCAGTTTCAATTTGTTTTTCATTCTGTTTTTCATTTAAAAGTCTTAAAACCAATCAAAGATCTGTTTGCCTCTGTCAATATATGTTGCTTCATGTCATTGCTACTCAAACAGCTGAGACCCAGCCTGCAGGCCAAAAGCCTCAGAAGCTGTGCTTCATTGCAGGTCTTGGTGCACCTCATCGCACTGAGGGAGAGCAGATCCAAGTCACTTTTGATCCCGAATGGGTCAGAAGATGCACAGAGTAAGCAACAAACATAGTATCATCTGTGTTCTTTACATATGTGTGCTATTGTGCGCAATTTGCCCCTTGAAATCATTTGTATCAAAATGGTGCATCAATTTCAAAAGCTCCTCTTACTCTTTTTTGTGAGAATATTTCAAAAGTTTAGCAGTTGAGGCACTTACCTAAAATGCAAAACTGGGGACGTTTAAGTATACTCTTCCTCTGGTTTGTAGCAAGGTCTTAACCTGGAGTCTCATCCCATGCATTAATGTAATAACTATCAGGTAATCTTCTTTTCCTACCCACCCTCCTGCACAATATGTGCACCCCCTGCCCACTCCTTGTGCCTGACATACTCAGGAGGACTAGCCTTTGATATTTTCTCTGCTGTAGCTTAGGAAAGCTCACCTGCAAACACAAGCCCACCCATCATCCCTGTATTAATATTTCAGTACATATATACTTGCTCAAATCCTGTGCATCATCTTACTGAATTTTGGCTATCTACGAAGTACAAATGTATATCTTAGTGCATAACTTCAGAGTCTTCTTTAATAACCAATGAAGACAAATAGACTTTTCTAGGGTTTATTTTGTCTCTCTTTTGACATCTATCTACACCATGAATCTATACTCACTAGTTCAGATTTTGACGGACATATGGTTTTATGTTTTCTCTTCCTTTCATCCAAACTAAACAAACTCAGCTTGCATCTTCTGCTCTATATCTCCAGACACAAGCCTGCACAGTGTGACAGATTTTTTGCATTGTGGCAAAGCAGGGCTCTGAATAACTCCAGTCTTTCTCTTCTATTTTTAATTGATTTCCCCTCTTGGGTATACACTGTGTTTTGTCTGTCGAAACTCTATGCAGTCAAACCCATAACTTTGTATCACTGTTAAATTATCCCACTTTTTAGATTTCCATACACAGGCAAGGCCTAGGTCTTACCAACTAAACCTACAGGTAGTTTGCTAATACGCTCTATAATCATTTGGTTTTCATTGCTAATGAGATAGCAATAGTCAAAAAATTATTACTAGTGATAATATTTTTACTGTGTATTTTTCATATGAGGAAAATGATTTTTAATATAAACCAATGTAATTGAAAACCCAGTTAGGCTGGTACTGTGGAAAGACAGTATAGTTTTAATGTCAAAAAAAAAAGTCAGAATCAAAGAAGAAACATTTTAGCTCTGCAATAGTACAGAAGTTGAATGAAGACTGTAAAACCTAAATGAGAATCACTATCAAGAGTTTTCTATATCTGCCTTTAATGTCATCAGTAATTTATGCTATAATACAGAATATTGACTAAACTTATTGTTGTGATATCTAGGTGACTTTCACTTCCTATGGAGTTCCTTATTTAAATTTTTTATGTGGAATATACTACAATAGAAATGAAATTGTGTTTTTTCAGGAAATAAAAATATTGCAATCACATATATTGCTGTAAGGAGTAATAAGATCAGGCTCAAAAACAATGATTTCCTTTTCCTTTCCTTT
>VWPU01019455.1:0-13560 GCA_013398955.1 Callaeas wilsoni
TGGCGGCGGGCGGCCCGCGGCTGTGCCGGCGGCTGGAGGGCGAGGTCGCGCGGACCGTGCTCGCCAACGCCGACACGCTGCTCTTCGACTGCGACGGCGTCCTGTGGCGGGGCGAGGCGGCCGTGAGCGGCGCGGCGGCGGCGCTGGGCCGGCTGGCGGCGGCGGGCAAGCGGCTCTGCTACGTGACCAACAACAGCGGGCGGACGCGCGCGGCCTACACCGAGAAGCTGCGGCGCCTCGGGTTCCCGCCCGCCGAGCCCCGGCACATCTTCAGCTCGGCCTTCTGCGCCGCCCGCTACCTGCGCCAGGCGCTGCCGCCCGGCGCCGCCGCCTACGTGCTGGGCAGCCCCGCGCTCGCCGCCGAGCTGGAGGCCGTGGGGATCCCGCACCTCGGCCCCGGGCCCGCCGCCCTGCCCGGCCCCGCGCCCGCCGACTGGGTGCAGGCGCCGCTCGACCCCGCCGTGCGCGCCGTGCTCGTGGGCTTCGACGAGCACTTCAGCTACGCGAAGCTGTGCCAGGCGCTGCGGTACCTCCTGCGCGGCGGCCCCGACTGTCTGCTCGTCGGCACCAACCGCGACCACCGGCTCCCGCTCGAGGGCGGCGCCGCCATCCCCGGTGCGCGGGGCGGGGGGATGGAGGGGATGGTCCCGGGTCCCCCGGTTCGGGGAGGTCTCCGTGCTCACCTCTGCCCCTCATCACTTCTCGGTGTTGATAAAACTCAAGAAGTTCCACCTCGGCCTAAGGAAGAACTTCTTTCCGTTGGGAGTGGTGGAGCCCTGGAACAGCTGCCCGGGGAGGTCATGGAGTCTCTGTCTCTGGAGACGTTCCAAACTCGCCTACGCACGTTCCTCTGTCACCTAATCAAGGTGACCCTGCCTTGTAGGGGGGTTGGACTGGATGATCTCCAGAGGTCATCTCCAACCCCAACTATCCTGAGATTCCTTGAGGCAGCCTGGGCGTCCCAGAGCCTTTCCTTCACAGCACCCCTGAGGGAGAATCCTTATTGATCCTTTCCTTGCAGAGTTCCCTTTTGACTCTGTGGGATGGAATTCCAACCTCCTGGCAGGCTTTATGCACCGCCGTTCCTGGGACCGACCTGTCCCTCTGCCCATAAAGCCGAGGCGTCGCATTCCCGGTGTCCTGAGCGGGTTTGTCCTTGTGTGGATGCCGAGAGCCTTCTGGCCCTAATCCCTGCTGCCTGTTCCCCGCAGGGACGGGATGCCTGGTGAAGGCCGTGGAGACGGCGGCGCAGCGCGAGGCCTTCATCGTGGGCAAGCCCAACCGCTTCATGTTCGACTGCGTGGCCGGCGAGTTCGACGTGGACCCCGCGCGCACCATCATGGTGGGGGACCGGCTGGACACGGACATCCTGATGGGCAACAGCTGCGGCCTCACCACGCTGCTCACGCTCACCGGGGTCACGGCGCTGGACGAGGCGCGGGGCCACCAGGACAGCGAGTGTCCTGCCAGGCACAGCCTGGTCCCCGATTACTACGTCGACAGCATTGCCGACCTGCTCCCGGCGCTGGGCGAGTAACGGGGCCCAGGCGGCAGCCCCGGCATCGCCCCGTGCCAGTAACGTACGCACTAGGTACTCCCCGGAGTTAGAACCCTTAGCTTTTCTCCGCTCTCTCCTCTCGGTATGATTCTGTTTACATCTCAGTCTGAAATGCACTTTGGAACAAAGGGGGTATTACAGTGGCACCCGGGGCTGGGGCTTGGGGCTGGGTTTAATGATAAATGCATCGATCCAATGTTTGTGGTGCTCCACGGCACAGGGTCCTCTGGGCTGAGCTGGGGAAGTGGAGCTGCTTGATCTGAGGAGAAGGACCATGTCCTGGCCAGGCCGGGCCATGGCTCAGCCTGGTTTGTTCAGGGAAACGACTCTTGGGATGTGCGGTAACTCTGGCTGTGTTTGGAAACACTTGTGGAGCTGCTGTTTGCCCTTGGGGTGACTCTTCTTCCCAACTGGGGCCCTGTTCAGGTCACATCAGGTCACACAAACTCATCTCCTTCGTTTGACCACTGCACGTTGCACTTGTGACGCAGATGGGGATGATCCCACACAATTCCAGACCACGGCTGCTGCACGCGGTGTCTGTCCAAGTCGAGCGTGTGTAAAGCACATGTACACACAGGCACTCCCTGAGCATAAAGATAGAGCAGAATATATTTAAATTATAAATAGAGTCTATGATAATATATCTTGTTTCCCAGGAGGGAGGATGAGAGGAATGTACTTCGCTGATTTAGTTCTCCTAAACTGTTGCATTTGGTAATGCAGAGAGTCTGTAGCCACACAGGACTGTCCTTCACTCCTGCTGCTTCCCAGAAATCCCTGGATCGATCCATATCGAGCTCCTGCACTTCCCTCAGCATCAACGAGCCTCTTGCCTTGGCTTAAGCTGCACAGTCCCAATTCCTGCTCAGTCCATGGACGGATGTAGTGCCCAGGACAGCTGTCCACAAGGAACCCCGTGGGTCCTGGCTGTGTGTGACAATAGCACGTGCTTCCTTCCCATCCCTGAGGTTCAGATCTTCCGCGTGTGCCGGCGTGGGCCGGGCACAGTGGGTGGTGAGGAGGAGTGCTGGCTTGCTCAGGGATGATTCCATTTGGTCTCCAGGTGGGATTGGGCAATGAGGGGCTCACCACGGGGTGGTTTTTGTGCTGCCCGAATCCCACAGTGAAAGCTTTTGCGTTGCAGAATTAATTGAAAATTATATATGCAAATAACACGCTTTTATTCCATAGATTCCAGTATCTACAGTTCAATTTAAGCACTGGTTTTCCTTCCTGTCCAGCTGAGGAGCTTGGGCAGTGCCAATGCTGTTTCCTGCCTGGTAACTTGTGACCTTGTTGGTTCAGCAATAACCCTGCAGTCCAGAGCGTCTCGGTGTTCCCAGAGCATTGGCTGAACCTCTGAAAGGCTGTTTGTTTGTAATTTGGAGTTGTGGAAGGAAGTGTGGATAATCTCTTCCCTGCTCCTGTCTCCAGACGAAGAACTGCAAAGTCACGGAGGCAGAACTTGCCCTTGATCTGGGTAACCTGGAGATTGACATTATGGACTCACTGCAGGTTGTGTCTGGTGTAACAGTGTGGGTTTGGATTCGGTCTCTGCATCTGGTGCTTTTTGTGTCAGGATGTGTCAGGAAAAGGCCAGGAGAGGCATCCAGCATCCCTCAGGCAGCTCTGTCCCTGCTGAGGGCTCTCGCTGGCAAGGGAGCCATTGCCTGGGCTCAGGGATGCTGGAATGTGCTGGTGGCGGTGTCAGTCGTGCTTCAAAACGCTATTCTGACTTCCAAACGGTTCTTAATCCTCTACTTGAATTCCCATTAAACTCTCAAACCTGCTCTCCCCAGCGTTGTCTCATGTTGTGGTCTCGTCTCCGTGAGCTCTGGTGCAGCTGTGCAGTGGCAGTCCTGGGAGACAGGGATGCAGTTTGGAAGGGCCCTTAGAGCCCACCCAGTGCCACCCCTGCCGTGGGCAGGGACACCTCCCCTATCCCAGGGTGCTCCAAGCCCCAGTGTCCAACCTGGCCTTGGACACTGCCAGGGGTCCAGGGGCAGCCACAGCTTCTCTGGGCACCCTGTGCCAGGGCCTCCCCTCCCTCACAACAGGGAAGAGTTTCTTTCCAACATCTAATCTAAACCTCTGGCAGTGAAGCTGTTCCCTTTGTCCTGCCCTTGTCCAAAGTCCCTCTCCTTCTTTCTTGTGGGCTCCCTTCAGCCAGATTATTCAGTCCTGGGCTGTGCTTGATAGGAAAATGTCCAAAACCTGTATTTTCCCTGGACAGACATCACATGAAGGAGTTCTGAGCTTTTCCTTGACTCCACACCTTGGTTATGGCTGGCTGGCAGGTCTCAAGACATGTTGGGGGCTCCTGGACTGCTCAGGATCTGGGTGATCAGGGAGCGCTGTTCCCACAGGGAATTTCTCAGGACAGGACACGGGTGACAGCGCGAGTGCAGCGCAGGCTGTGGCGGTGACTTTGTGGCACAAACTCTTTCCCTTTTCCTCTGAGGGTGGCACAGGTGTGCGTGCAGCCCAGGCTGGGGACAGCAGGATCAACACCTGGCTCCAGCCCACGGAGCTCGGCAGCACCGAGTTCCCGTTGAAATCTGGGAATTGCCGCTGCCGCAAGGGCAGGCTGCCGCTGTCCTCTGGCCATTTGATCTCTCAGTGAGCCTCACCTGGGCCCTGCCAGCCCCGAGGGCACACAAAGACCCCGATTGTGGCTGCTGCCCGTCCCGGGGGTGAGCAGGAAGAGGCGCGCGGGGCACTGACAGCAGCGCTCAGCTCCCGCTCCGGCCTCAGGTTCCCCCTCCTGCAGAGCCCTTTGGCTGCGAGAGACAGGTATTTATGTCCCGTGGACACACGTTTAGGTTTCCCAGGTGTGCCTGGAGCCGGGATCATGCCCAGTCTGTGCGTGGGCAGGAGGCAGAGCGGCAGCAGCCAGGTCCTTGCCTGAAGTGGAGGATGGAAGGAGGGGACAGTGCCGGCCGTGCTGCCCCTGCAGTGAGTATTCCCTATTCCAGCAGTATTCCCTGTTCCAGCAGCTCGTATTCCCTGTTCCAGCAGTGAGAGTATTCCCTATTCCAGCAGCTCCTGGGCAAAGGCTGGCTCTGTCTTTCCTCTGGGACTTGACTTTGGATGAGGGTGTGACAGGACAAGGGGTACAGCTTGTCAGAGGGCAGGGCTAGATGGGATATTGGGAAGGAATTCCCCCTGTGAGAGTGGGGAGGCTCTGGCACAGGGGGCCCAGAGAAGCTGTGGATTCCCCATCCCTGGAAGTGTCCAAGGCCAGATTGGATGGGGCTTGGGGCAGTCTGGGCTGGTGGAAGGTGTCCCTGCCGATGGGAGGGGGTAGGAACTGGATGAGCTTTAAGATCCCTTCCAACCCAAACCATTCTGGGATTCCATGATTCCGTCGCAGGCAGTGCCTGCTCTGTGCTTGCCTGATCCCCCTCCGAAGGGGCTGAGCTCCTGCCATTCCCATGGATCCTGGTAGGGTTTTGTTCATCCCCAGCACCCCCAGTTCAGCTCCTGCCAGGCAGCTGCTGTCAGTCCGATTGCCTTGGGGTGCCTGGACTTACACGGGATGAAGCGGTCAGGTACCAGGGCAGAGGAGGCACGGCCAAGCCGCTCGGGATGGGTGTGAGCTGTGCCCTGCCGAGGGCTGGGAGCTGCTGGGTTTCTTTATCTGCACCTTTCCCAACAGAGGGAATTCCATTGGTTATTGAAAACCTGCCAGTTACTGCAGGGCTGGGGCTCTGCTCTGGTGGAATTGGTAGGATTTCGGCTCTGTGCAGTTCTAACTCGCTGCTTTTCTGGGGGAATAATCTGGAAGTTCCCTGTTTCCAATAAAGATCTATAACTGTCCCAAGGCTGGATGAGCCCATCCTCGTGCAGCTGGAGCACATGTAATCCCGGGCATGGATTGAATTTCTCTGTCCTTCAGAGGATTGAGAAACAGGTTATTTTTTAAATGTGGGCTGCGATTGAGATTATTGAAAGCACATTTTCTGCTTTGTAAAAATCCCGTTATGTGCCATGAAGTTAAATTTAATTGCTTCAATATAAGAATTAAAGTAAATGAATAGAAGCAATAGAAATGTCACAGCACTGCCAAGCTCTTTTCCTTGGTCTCATATAGGAAAACTTAGCAAGAAAATCCAACACAGCCAAGCACAGGGAGGGGAACAGAAGCAGGATCGCTCCACATGTGGTCTGATTCCAATGCTGACGGTCCCACTGGGGATTTCTGCTGTAAAGCAAAATAATTTAATTTGTTGTTCCCTGTGTCTGAAAAGCTGCTGCTCCAGCCCTGCCCTGGGGCAGCTTCCCTGGCTGTGGCAGTGCTGGTTACCAGGATGCTGGATCTGGAATTCCAGCGCTGTGGGATAAAGGCTCCGTTGTTCCAGGTGCTGCAATGCTTTGGCAGCTCTGCACCCCAACCAGTTTGCACATGTCATGAGCTGGAAACATGTTTGATGAAGAATTGGCAGAAGGGTCAATTTTAATTCCTGTTCCTCCTTCTTTTGCCCTGGCTCCCAGGACAGGAGGGACACAGCACGCTTCCCAGCTCCCTCCAGGACCTTCTGGATCATCTTGTCCGTTGCCTTGTTGCTTTTTGCAGTTGTTGGCATCAGTGTCCTGGGGGTTCTCAGCTTCTCCCCCAGCCCTGCCCAGGTAAGGGATCCCGATCTGGGCAGGAAGCCTCCTCCTGCCTGCAGCACTGAGCTGTGTGGGAAGCAGTTCCCAGAAGGGATGAGTGGGCTGAGATCTGGGCTGGGTTTGGCTGGATCGGTCCCTGGGCCATGCA
The DNA here is from genome assembly GCA_013398955.1 of Callaeas wilsoni. Classification (NCBI taxonomy): domain Eukaryota; kingdom Metazoa; phylum Chordata; class Aves; order Passeriformes; family Callaeidae; genus Callaeas; species Callaeas wilsoni. Next base: position 6,324 of record VWPU01019455.1, read on the forward strand.
GGAAGGGGCAGGCAGGGCAGGGAGGTGCTGGCTGGCTGCAGGCAGGGCTGTGGCAGAGGCTGGGAGTGCCCTGGCCCTCTCCTCCAGCACCTGGTGCCTTTGGCATGAGGAGCGCCGGTGCCTCTGCCCAGGCCTGAGGATGAAGTCACGGATCCTCCTTCCCGTGGGTCAGAGCCCCCTCCTGTCCATCACTGGATCACCCAGACAAGGACAGGGGCCAGCACAGGCACCTGGGGATGGTGGTGGGAGATGCACACAAGCACTGAGCAGCTGACGGTGAGCGCTGCCCTCCCACTCCTCGTGCCCAGGCTGGCTCCCAGCTCGTCCGAGTGACGCTCCAGGGCCAGCAGGGCCCGCTGAGGAACCAGACAGCCGTGGTGGACAAGTCCAGGAGCACCGTCACCTACTACGTCACCTCGCAGAGCAACCTGAGCGCCGTGGTGCTGTACGACAGCAGGAACGTGAGTGCTGGGGCACCCCTGCCTCCCTAGCACACGGGGCAGGGAGTGGAGGCCAGGAAAGACATCCTGAGCTCCTGAGTGCTGCCTTTCTCTGCACCTTTAGTCATGAAACACGGAGCAGGGGAAAGGAGAAGGTCCATTTTAGGGGTTTCCTGGGATGGGGTGGGTGTGTGTGCTGCCTGCTCCACGGGCCACATCTGTCCACAGGGCTACGTGTGCTACAGGCCGCTGGAGCAGCGAACCTGCTACCTGAGGAGGATGGACCCCCGGGACCTGCAGACCCTGCAGACGGCTCTCAACACCTCTGAGCACAGCGTGAGCAGCTGCTGCAGCATTCCCGGGACATCTGGGGGATGGATTGAGCTTTGCACGGGGTCGCTGAACATTCTGCCCTGTCTGGGTTTGCAGGGATGACTCTCCACCCCCAAGGACCCGGGGCAGGGCTCTCCCAGCCAGGAGGAACAGGGGCAGCCCCTGTTGTGAGGGATTCACTGCTCACAGGAGCAGAGCTGTGCCCCCAGGCTGGGCTCTGAGCCAGCTCTGAGCAGCAGCTCCCGGGTTGATCCATTCCCTGATTCCTGTGGGAAGCAGCCGAGCTGCAGGCTGGGGCAGGGGATGTGTCCCCTGGAGGTGAATAGCAGGGCTCCCGCAGGACCCGCTCCCACTGGATTCTGTTACCTGCTCAAAAATCTGGGGAAGGAAAAACAAAGGGGGTTTGTTACCAACTCACAGGGACGAAAGTTGGAGGCAATCACGTATACGGACCCTCAGAACAAAATGTCAGTGGATGCCTGGGCAAGGGCAGATTCCATTTCCAGAAGACAGAGAGCCCCATTTTTCTGTGCCCCTGCCATCCGCTCTCCATTTCCTCAGTGGCTCCTGGGGGCTCCTTGGTCCTCACCTTACCCCCAGAGAAGTGGGGCTGCCAACAGCCCACAGAGAGAAAATGAGATCTGGCTGCCTCAGCCTGGGAGCTGGGACAGGGCAGCTGGCAGGAGAAACCTGCTGGGGTACAGAGCACTCCTGGGGTGCCCTGGGAGCCAGAGCAGGGCTGTGGGGCCACAGGGACAAAGTGCTTTGGGAGGAACTAACAGGGACGTTTCTTTCAGGCTGAGCAGCTGCTACAGCACAACAACCAGACCAAGTTCTACCGGGAGTTCCTGGGCATTGTGGCAGGGGAGCAGGTGGACCCCAGGGGCCTGGGGGAGGCTGTGCAGACCCTGTGTGAGCAGACATCCATCTTCTGGGTGCGGAGAGGGCAGGGTAAGTGGGACAGTTCCGTTGGCAGGGGAGGCGAGAGCTTTTCTAGCACCTCTAAGAGGATCAGGCTCTGCTGCACAAGCTGATGCATCCCAGGACAGGCTGCCAAGGCCAGACAGGGACGGGTGACCTCTAGTGCAAAATCAGACCATTGTTCACCATCCCTGAGTGCTGGCTTGTACCCACTCCCTGTCCTGAGCCGTGGCACTGGGATGGGCTCTGAGCCCCTGCCCCAGCAGCACAGCACAGCCAGCTGAGACACCACCGATTAATCCCTGTCACCCTCCTCCTCAGCCAAAGCAGCCTGCTGAGCTGCCAGCCTGCTCTGTCTCACTCCAGCTTTAATAAGAAAGGCCATTCCCTGAGGCTTTCCTCCTGCTCGGCTCCCCAGGGACTCGTAGCTGCAGGACCAAAGCACTGCTCTCACTGCTGTCCTTGCTCCTTGGCAGGCCCGGGGAGGCAGCGCCTCATCTACCTGTGCATTGACATCTGCTTCCCCAGCAACATCTGTGTCTCCATCTGCTTCTACTACCTGCCCGAGTAAGCGCTGCAGCCACGGCCACCCTCTGCCCTCAGACTTGAACTGGATTCCTGAAAAGCCTCTGACTTCCACAAGGAAGGGAACACCTACAACATCCCCCGAGCTGCCTGCTGATTCCACGCTGCAGGTCAGGAGAGTTTAGAGAAACAGGAGGCCTCTGCTCAGCACCGTCAGCACAGACACTGCAGCTCTGCGCCAGGGCTGCGCCTCGTCCGTAGGAATTAGGAGACCCAGGCCTAGAGGAATCCCAGGGAGCAGCTGGAGTTTTGGGGCTCCAGGCTCTGTTCAACACAAGGTGGTTGCTACATCGGGGGGGTGGTTGGCTTTAGGAGAGCAGCTCTCCAAGTCACTCTGTGAAACACTCTGAATAAAGGGATTGCAAACCAAGACAAGCGCTGCTTCTCCTCTTTGCTCAGCCTCTCCTATCACTTGCAAAGGCTGACTTTTATTTTTTTCCCACTTTGGGGTACAAGAACATCCAAAGCTGTCAGCAGCCGATGCCCCAGGGATTCCTCCAGCTGAACTGTACCCGTGTCCCTGCAGTGGGATTGTGCCTCCCTGTCCCACTCCCTCCCTCACAGGCCACACACGGGTCAGCAATGTCCTGCCTGGAGCTGAAGCCTGGTCTCACCCCAGGCAGCTGCAGCTGCCCCTGCCAGAGCCCCAGCCCTCTCCACGCAGGAGGGGATGGGTACAGTGCGTGTCCCAGGCTCTGCAGAGGGTCTTGCAAGGCAAGGGGAAACAAGCAGAGGTCCCGTCCTTGCCACACGTGCCCGTTATCCCAACACGCTGTCATTGAAGGCCAGGCAGACCACGGCTTTCTGGTGGCCACTGTATTCCCTCTTGATCTCTCCTGTCTCCACACACCACAGTCTGGCCAGGTTATCAGAGGAGGCTGGAACAGAGAGTGAAAAGAAGAGTGGGATAATATGACATTACCTTTTAAGTTTCTTTTTTACTATTATTATAAGAAAGACCTTCCTCTTGCTTCAGTCAGCCATCCTTGCTGGTGATGACCAGCAAGGCAGAGCAGCTCAGTGCATTTCTCTCTTATGTGGGGTTGAATTCTTTTGGAGAGCAGTGACTGTGGAAATTACCACAGGTGTGTTTAAGGGACTAACACGCTGGGAACTGTGAGATGAACAGCACAGCTGGAGATCTCCTCTCCAGTTCAAACAGCTGCCCCACCAGCACAGACAAAACGCTCCAGTCAGCAGAATGTGTTGGGGTGTGGGGCTGGGTGCTCCCACCTCACTCCCCCTGTGCCCCAGGCTCTGGCCATGTCCCAGCCAGGCTAACTGGTCAGGCCTGGCAGGTGCAGGGCCCTGGCACAGCCCAGGTGGTGCCTCACCTGTGACGATGTACTGGGAGTCCCCGGAGAAGGCGCAGTCCCACATCCAGCCCCGGGACGTCTCCCCGGGGTTGTTGCTCTTAATGCTCAGCTCTGTCATCAGAGAGAAGTTTGAAGTCCTCCAGATCTTGCACGTCTGATCTGCAGAACAGGTGGCCAAGAGCCTGCAAGAAGGAGACATGTGAGGGCAACCTCATTAGTCACTGTCCCCCTGTGGGCCTCTTGTTACCACAGACCTGGGCCAGGGCCAGTGACAGCCTGGAGACCTGCCCCCACTGCAACCAGATCTCCTTCCACCTGCACCGTCTGATTTAGGAGATTCCAGCTGAACAGACTCCGTGAAGGAGCTCCCACTTTGCAGCAGTTGGATCCCAGCTGCAGAACAGCTCGTCTCTGCAAAGCTTGCTGAGCTCAGGAAGCACGAGTGGGACACCACTGACAGCAAGCCTGTGGTGGCACATCCCCTGCCTCCTGTCCTGCCCCTTCCCGAGGACCTGCGGTGTGCAGCCAGCAGCAGCCACAGCTGGAGGCACAGCTGGAGGCACAGCTGGCCCCTGCCCACCTGGAAAGGCCCGTGTTTGCCCTGGGAGAGAGGTGAGGGGCTCCAGACTCACGTGGAGTCGGGGCTGAACTTGCACTGCAGGGCGTAGCGGTTGTGTGCCGGGATCTTGGTCTTGGGGATCAGCTGCGTCACCTCCTCGCCGATGCCGCCCGTCAGGTTCCACACGTAGCAGTTTCCCTGTGAGGACACAGTGGCATCTGTGTCCGGGCTGGGGGGTGCCCACCCAAACCCAGCCCCGCTCCCCATCCCATCCCATCCCATCCCATCCCATCCCATCCCATCCCATCCCAGCTCACCGAGCTGTTCACGGCCGCCATGTAACTGGCATCGGGGTCGATGTGCACCGAGTTCACCGACACCTCGGGCTCGGGGATGAGCTGCTCGTTGTGGTCGGTCTTCAGGTCCCAGATGTGGATGGCCCCGCTCTGGTCGCCCACGATCAGCTCTGCCTGCAGGGACACAGCGGCCATCGTGCCCGTGCAGCAGCACCTGGAGCCCTGCTCTGGGTTTAAGCAGCAGGGTCCTGTCCTGCCTCCTCTCTGCCCAGGGCTGATTCACACCCTGGCTGTCCCACCCAGTACTGACGCTCTGCTAAAGGCCGTTTCCCTCCCCGGAAGGGTTTGCTGATTTTCTAAACCGCACAGCAAACAGCGCTGCGCCAGTTCCAGGGCTGTGGCACAGCTACAGCTCCACACGATGTCCATGGGAGCCAAGTGGCTTTCAGCACGGCTGAGAGGCAGCGTTAAGGGGCAGGCTGGCCACTGAACAACTGAAGCACTCAAAGGTGCAGACACCTGAAAAACACAACCTGAAGTGGGTTTTTCTCTCTCTCTTCCCTTCTCAGGGGAAGGACAAGAACCAAGGGCAGAAGTCCTGGCTCTGATCCCACGCTCAGAGCAAAAGACAATGCTGGCATGTCTCCACTCAAACCAGGGCTTTATCGACAGCCCTGCACTGTCCATAATTTTAGCAGAATCCCTAGAGGAGATCAGGTCATCAGCTAATCCTGTCCCTGGGAGCAGAGGCTGGCTCTGAGGAGACAAACACCACTAAATGCATTTATCTGACTGCACAAAAGCCTCTTCTGCCCTCCTCAGTCCTCAGCCCCCTCTCAGCAGGTGTAAATGCTGAGTCCAAAGTGTTCATGGCTTTATCCAGGCAGTAAGGAATCTCTGGATAACTGGATCAGCATCTCTGCAGAGGGAATTGCAGAGCCACAGGATCGTCCGAAAAAACACTGCCACCTTTGGACTAATTAACCACCTTCAGACTAATTAACCACCTTCTGCTCACAAACCAACACTCTGCACCTCAGCAGCGTCTTGGTCAGGGATTATTTCCCGTCTCAGACCTATGTGCAGCTATATTCATTTAACATAACACATACAGCACTGACACTGCAAGAGCATTTGGACAGTTTGGTCCAAAAAACTGATCTCAAATTCAGTCTGAAATTCCTGATTTGCAAAATTAAGCCTTTGCAAAATGAAACGCAAGGGAACATTTCCATTACTCAGCATTTCACAGAGGTTTGCACGGCCCTGTCTGCAGGCAAAACCACAGCCCTGCAAGCCCAGCCCAGCCCAGCCCAGCCAGGCCATTAGCACTGATTGATCCCTATTGATTTCCCTGCTCCTGCTCCCTTCAGCCTCTTCAAGAGCCCCCACGCTCCCTCTGCTCAGCAACAGCTGCTGAAGCCACCGGAGAACCTCAGCCAAACCCGACCTGAAGGGAATCACTGCCAAAGGCCCCAGGATGCCTTTTCTTGGCAGTGTCATCACCCTCAAGCTTCCCAGCTCCCCCCATTCTTCCAGCTTTGCTCCCATCACATCCCCAGTGATGTTCAGGGGCAGAGCCCACTCCAAGGGCGTGTTCCTTCCCATGGGATGAGCCCAGCACAGCCACTGTGCTGGCCCTTTGCAACAGCCACTGGGTCTTTAGCACAAACACGTCACATGAAGCCCCCAGGCCATCTTCTGCTGTACCCATCTTCTGCTGGGATACATCTCTGCAGCACCTCAGGTTCACCCAGAGGAGCCACAGGCACAGGGTGCCCAGGGCAGCTGTGGCTCCCCATCCCTGGAAGTGTCCAAGGCCAGGCTGGACAGGGCTTGGAGCAGCCTGGGATAGTGGAAGGTGTCCCTGCCCATGGCAGGGGGTGGAATGGGATGAGCTTTAAGCTCCCTTCTACAAGACTCTCCGAGCTGGGAGGCCCCAGAGCAGGCAGCTTCCTCACCTGGTTGGGGTGCAGGCAGACGCAGTTGATGGGAGCGTTCACCTGGAAAATGCGCTGGCACTGGAGGTTACGGGACCTGCGACAGAGCGAGGGAGGAGCGTTCGGGGTGTGCGATCGGCCCCACAGCTCGGGGGTGCTGCCGCACGGGGAACCCCCGGTGCCCACCTAAGGTCCCAGATCCGGGCCATGCAGTCCTCCCCGCCCGTGTACATCCAGCGCCCGTCCTCGTGGAAGCCCACCGAGGTGATGTTCTTGCTCACGCCGTCGTAGTTGATGACGGGGTTGGGGTTGTTGGAGTTGAGGTCGTACATGCGGATGTGCTGGTACCCTGCGAGCACCGGGCAGCGGCTGAGCACCGGCCCGGTCCCCGCGGTGCCCGGCGCGACAGGAGCGCTCACCTGCGGCTGCGATCATGCTCCGGTCCGGCGTGATCTCCAGGGCGTTCACCTGCTGCGGGCGCCGTTAAGGTCGGTACGGAGCACGAGCCGGGCCCGGGCCGGGCCGGAACGCGGGGACGGCCCCGAGCTGCCGGGGCGGCGGGGAAGGAAGGATACGGAGTCCTGGTGCTGCACCGTGCGGGTGCAGATGCCGCTGTGCGCCTGCCAGAACCGCACCGTGTGGTCGTAGCCGGCCGTGGCCAGGATGACCGGGTCGCTGCCCACCGTGCCCTGCGCCGCGTTCATGGTGCCGCCGCTCCCGGAGCCGCCGCGCCCCGCCCGCGCTCGGGGGACTCCCTAAAGCCTGCGGGTCTCTCTCGCCCCGCGGGGTCCCGGCCCGGCCTGGCCCGCGGGTCTCTCGCACCCCGTGTCCCCCCGGTCCCGGTCCC
>VWPU01019456.1:0-60239 GCA_013398955.1 Callaeas wilsoni
ACCGCGCGCCGCCCCCTCCCCACCCCCGCCAGGCGGCACCGGGCGGCGGCCCCGGCAGGAGGGGCGGGGAGCCCGGGCCGTGCTGTCCGCAGCCCCGCACAAAGCGAGCGGGGGCCCGGAGCGCCGCTCCGCTCTGCCAGGTCAGTCGGCGCCGCCGGCCGCGTGTGGCGGTGGGAGTGCGCGGTGGCGGGGGGAGCGGTCAGTGCGCCCGAACGGGGTCTCTTCGAGCCCCATGCGGAGAGGGCGTTGTGGGAGCGGAGCCGCGCTCCCCGCAGGACTGCGGGGCCGGTGTGTTGTCTGAGAGGACGTAGGGGAGGAGCGCGTCGTCCGGAGACCGGAACATCACCCTCAGGTTCCCTGAGAGGCGGGAGGAGCGCGGCTCCATGCGCCCGGGGGCGGCCGCGGTGCTGCCCGGCCCGGGCCGGGGATGCCGTCCTGGGAGAGCTGCGGGCGCATCGCGCTCGCGGTGCTGCCCGGCCGGGCCCCGGTTGTCACCCGGTGAGGTGGCTTGGTGGGCTGCGGGTCGGGGAGCGCGGGGCCGGCGGCTCTGTTTGTTTACGTCGCCGCCTAAAGCCCTGGCCCGGGGCGGTCGCGCGGCTGCCGCATTATGCAAGCGGCCGGGCCGGGGCGGGCCCGGGGACGTGGCGTGCCGCCTCCCGGCCGGGCTCCCGCTGCGTGCGGTGCCGTGCGGGGCGGCGGGCGGCACTCGGTCCGTGTCCCGCCGGGCAGCGAGGGGCAGCGGGCTGGGCGCGCTGCGGCGCCGCTGGGCTCTGCCGGACGTGGGGGGTGTGCGCTGCGCTGCGCTGCTCTTTGTCTCGGCTCTGGACTAAAGGAGCACAGCGATGATGCTGCCGGCTCGTGGTTTGGTGTTATTGATCGCATAGGCGCTAGTGAGGCAGCTCTAGATTGATCTGAACTTTAAAAGTTAGTCTGTTACCTGCACCCTAACCAGCCACAGGAGGCACAGATTCGTTCTTCCATTTTTTCTCTTTTTCTTTTTCCTTTTAAGTTAGTAGCTTGTCTTGTTAGTATTAGTGTTTTAATTTATCAAAGCATGCAGTGTTAGATGGAGATTAGCCTTCAACATATTTTATATGTTAATGGTAGGGTGGTATAGTTCCTAAGTAGAATTCTTATTTATCATGTATCTTTCTGCTCTAGCACTGCTTCCTGTAAAATAACTATATAAGATATTAAAAATATAGGAGAATGTTGTTGTTCTTGAATAGACACTGGTAGTCTAAGCTGCCACATAATTAGTCTTTCAGTAAAGCGCGTTGCTCCTCAACAGAATGGATCCAGGGTTTGGAAGCCCGTTAAAAAAGTGGTTTGTTGAGAGCTGTGGGGAGCATTATACGTGTTATTTGTCCAAGTCATTTCTAAGTGAGGAATGTTAGTGTGATCACAGAGAGCTAAATTACTCCCTGCCTAAGATCTTGTCAGCCACACGTTAATAATAAACAACACTTCAGAAAAGAGGAATCAGACTGATGCTGCTCTGCTTCGCTTGCAAACGTGCCCCAGCTGTTTCCTGTCTGTTTCAAGAACTTTGCGAAACTGCTGTGACATAGCTGAGGCGGAAGAGTCTGTCACACGGACAGGTATTTACTGTCCTATACTGGAAACAATTAACTTATTGTTACTTAAAACAAAGCGGATACATTGTAGGTGAGCAGATAGGGGATTTGTGTCTGATTACCAGGGCTGACTTGGCCCCGCATATGTGTAGCTAAATTGATACTGAAAATACGATCCTCAAGATATTTTTCTCGTTTGCTTTGTATTAATGTGATGTAATTTCAGAGGTATCACTTGGGCTTTGCTGCTTTCTAAATGTCAGCGTTAGCCTGTTGGTAAAATTTCAGCCTTTGGATCAGAACAGCATGTCCAGATCTTCTGTGCAAGTTTGTTTGCTGTCCAGTATTAGCACCGCAATGCAGAAGGAGAGACCTGCTGACTTTCTGGTCGTCCTTGCTCCTGCAGTCAAGGTGCAGCAGGGGGGAAAGGAGGGGGCAGGAAGAACTCTCTCTTTGTTCCGTTGAATATTAAGGAGTTGATGCTGTAATGCTGTTTCTAAAAATTCTCTCTCACTTGTTAGAGGGAACACCCTGACAAATATATCCTCTGACGCTGTTCTAAAATCCAGGTGTCGTCAACTACCGTTACGTAATTTTCTTGCATGTTTAATTTGTTGCTTTAGATGTATTCTGTAATCTCTGATACCTCGTTAGGACTAACCACAAGCAGCGAAATCTATTCATCATACTGCAAGATTAATCAGCTATAACTTGTTATCCTTGGAATGTTACAGGCTGTGTCTTGGGCTCGCATCTCTTTGTTCAGCACAGCAGCAGATCTGATGCATGGTGGTTGTTGTACTGTTGTGTGTAGCACAGCTTTTAAGGAGGTAAAATCTGAGCACAGTACCTTCTCCAGCAGCGCTGGGCTGTGTTCACGTTCATGGCTCGTGAGGGAGGCTGCAAGGGGTGCTCTTTGTCAGCCCCGGTGCTGCCAGTGTGCCCTCCCAGCTGCAGATGACTTGGCTGGCACTGTGGCACCTTTCCCCTGCTTCCGCCTGGAGCTGGACTCTCCTTGGTGTTGATACATCTCATGAGTCTTTTCTCTTAAGGTGGAGAATGTCAGCTTACAATGACGAAAGTAAAAGCTAAAACACTCTAGCCTTTTAGTCCTTGCCCTTTTTATCTTTATATGCAAAAAAGGAGACATATTTTGAAATAATTGAGCACGTTTACCTTTTGGATTGTGCACTTTCAGGATAGTGCACCATGATCTGTGATGAAATGTATGCTAACATTATGAAAGAGCCTGTTTGTGCGTACACGGTGGTGGTGGGTTGGCCTTGGCTGGGTGCCATTTGCCCACCAAGCATCTCTGTCACTCCTCCTGTCACTCCTCTCATCAGGGGCTTGGGCAGGGGGGGGAAATAAGGTGGAGGAAGCCTCGTGAGTCAAAGTAGAGGCAGTTTAATAAAGCAGAAGCAAAGAGCATGTGTGCAGAAGGAAGGGAAAACAGAAGATTTTGTTCTCAAAGCAGGGCTTCAGTATGTGTAGTGGTTGCTCTGGAAGACAAATGTCTTAAAATGCCCTCCGTTCTTTCAGCTTTTTTTTTTTCCTTACTTTTTTTTTTTTTTTTTTTAAATCTCTCAACTCTTAGCAGATGTCACGTGATAAGGAATGTCCCTTTGGTCGGTTTGGGTCACCTGTCCTGGCTGTGTCTCCTCCCAGGATGTTGCCTACCCCCAGTCTCCTGGTGATAATGAGGAATGTTGGAGAGACAGCACTGATGATGTGAGCACAGCCAAAACTCTGCTGTGTTATCGATACCTTTCTAGCTGCCAGTAAAAAGCACAGCGCTGTGAGGGCTGTTGTAGGGAAAATTAACTCCATCTCAGCCAGACCCAATACAATGGGCTTCATTTTTCTGCAGCTAACTAAGCAAATTCAGTAACAGAGCAGTTAAAAGTATTCTTAGGCTAAAAATCAGACATTTGAAAGTACTAAAATGCATTCCAGGAATTTCATGGCACCTCTGTACTTCGTTGTCTCATTTTAGTTGTCCAATTACCTTTGAAAAATCCTATTAAATACCTATAAAAATTATTAGCTTTAAAAAAAGCATGTATTGAAAAGATACTTTGTAAGGTGTATTTTTGATCTCATTGGAAAAATCTGCGTTGTGTATTGTCCTGTCATTTTTAAATATAATGTTATCGAAGAGAGTTTTGGATTGATAGCTTTGCGTCAGGAATTTTTACTATTTTTTTATTAGAGATTGGTGGCTTTTGTGGGGAGAGAAGGGGAGAAATTTGACACTTCCGTGTGAGTCTGATACTGTCTGTCTTTCTTACCGGGATGTTGCCAAATGCTGATTGTCCTCAATGGATATGCTAAGTGAGACCAGCCATTCTGCAGCCCTCACAGTCACCTTACTGTTGATAAAATCAGCTTTTCATGCAGATCTGTCAAGGTAGTTGCTTGAAGTGTTCCCTGCCTAATTTTGAAAGCCCACTGTCCATGCAACAAAGTTAAAAAAAAAAAATCCCATTGTACTTCAAGCCTGCTCTTGGACCACTAGAATCAGAGTCTCAAAACCTGTTCAAGTTGCTATTAAAAATACCACTTGTATTGAGTAGAGAGCAGGTAATCTGGCTTCATGGCTGCTATGAACTTTTATGACTCTGAAATTTGTTCAGTGTTTGTCAGCTAGGCTGTTGTATTCCAGGATTGCCCCAGATGACTTGGTGTGTATTTAGCTAAGCCTGAAAAACCAGATAAGATAGGGTACAGCAAGCAGCCAACACCTCTTAAATCATATTGGAAAAGTTAGGGAAATTAATGGTGGGGCAGAATAATCCACTAAAGCTGAAGGCTTGTGAAGGGTTTTAATACATCATCAGACCTGTAAGCCAGAAGGTTCAAATGAACTGCAGGATTTGAATTAATAAATGAAGTCCATGTCCTGGTATATTTTTGACTACAATCAAAAAATATCTTGGCCCTCCCTATCCATAATGACCTTTACTACCTCATTTTAGAGGAAATCTGTGATACTTTGTGGTACACCAATAGTTGATTGTGTTATGTGATCTTTTCTTCCTTACCTGCATTTTCTAGAAGTCTTCTTTTAGAATCAGAGAGGGGAGAGTTTGGACTTCCTATTGTTTTCTTTCTATTAATTTTCTTTTTTTGCAGTGAAGTGCTGCTGAGTCTCTGTCTGGGTGATGATATGTCTTTCCCACGAGGAGAACTGAGATTCGAGTGGTCACTGCTTGCTTGCATGTGGTTGTAGTCTATAAAAGCTGACTGAAGAGAGGGAGGAAGTGGAACATAGGAAGAGGAGCAATTGTTTGCACCCAGGTTAGCATCTGGATGCTTGTAGCTGCAGCAGATGTGACTTCAGCTTTATTACTTTTGGACTCAGAGGTTGTTTATAAAAAGGATTGTTGCACAAGGATTTCTAGTTTGTAAATCTGCTCAATTGATTTTATTAATATTTGCTGATCAGGAAGTGTTCATCCTTTTTAATGTAACCGTTCTAATTTGCTTCAGTTCCCCTAAGCAGTTATGACATGACCCCTCTGAGCTGAGGATTCTTTACATTCTCCAAAAAATCCATCTTTACAGGAGTGGGGAGCAAAAGAGGATTTCGTTAATTCTTTGCCAGCTTCTTTGGTTAAGCAGTGCTGAAAATCTGAAGGAAGGAACATCAAGTTTAAAAGACGCCTGACACTTAGAGGTCAGAGGATTTGATTGTCTAAGGTTGCTTGCCATTCCCCTTTGGGAATTAAATTATTATCTGTTTTCAGGAACCATCAGTAACTAGACAGCTAAGCTTAGCTTGTTTTTTTCTTTCCTCCCCCCTCCTAAGTAAAACGTTTTTGTATCATGTCTTGAAAGCACAGACTGCTTTTGTAAGTGCATTATGATATGCCACATAGGCTTGATTCCTTAACAAAAAACAGACCTGTGTTTTCCTCGCTGTGTGTTTGCTTTCAGTGCTCTGGTAGAAAAGGTATTTCTTCAGAATAAGGGGTGGTACTTTGACCCTATATATAAGTGCAATACCTGTACCTGCAGTTCTGCTAGAAAAAAAACATGCCCTTGCTTGATGAAGTGGAATTTTTCTTTGCCTCCTTGGGTAGGTTGAGTAGGTTTTTGAGATAAAATGCATTTTGGGTAGAATTTTGGCAATTTTACAAAGTCTGTTTATCAAAATCTCCTTATAACTGGCTACTGCTGTATAGAAAAGTCAAATTATTTTACTAGGCAGTTTTAGAAAAGTCTACACCTGTCTTGCAAGTAGGTACGTAGAATTTTTACAAGATGGGCTAAAAGCTTGATAGACTTAGGAGGATTTTAAGTGATTCTCTAGGAACAGTTGGGTACTTAGTTAATATGCAGTAGGACAGACGTGCTGGTTTTTGTGAAGACTAAATTTGAGTTGTTTCATTGGCTTTGGAAACAGGCTTTTTTTTTTTCACAAGCCAAAAGCATGTTCTTGCTTTGGGGAACTGGGTGCACATATCAGCTTTCACTTTCCTGCTTTGTAGACTTTTGCAAGGCATTTTTGCCTACTTCATTTCCTCTTTGTCTCCTCTGCCCTTTCGGTTCAAGGCTGTCCAAGCAAGGGCGTTTGGTGAACGCAGCCAAGCCCCTGACTACTCAGTGTCGTCATAAATGCACGCTAGTAATTTATATTCTCTGCATTACACTGAGATTTTTTTTGTCATACTGGAGCAGTTTCATGAGTTCAGTCTTAGTTTCAGTGCTGAAACATGCTGTGCTTCTCTGTCTATAAATAACTGCTGAAAATAAGTGCTAGAATGTGTCACTTAACATACACACCGACTAATGACACAGACGTGAGAAAGTTCCTAAAGGGAGTGCCCTTCACGGAATTCCTGTTTATCAACTGTGCTTATTTCTAGCTTCAGTAGTCTGGGATTTTATCATTTGCAGAAATGTGACTTGTGAAAGACAAATGCAGAATTGGAATATGTGGCCAGAAACACTTACATAACTATTTTCTTGCTCTCATTTTGCCACTGAAAAGTCATCTTCCTTAACATGGAGAGGGAAAATACGGGAGGATAAAAAGGAATGTAAAGGGAGCTGTAGTTGTAATAGGAGTAGAGGAGGAGAGTTATAATTGAGAGGAGGAAGAGGAGAAGATCCAGAAGAAACAGTTCTGAAGGTTAAATACGTGCAGTAACATTCTAAATGCCCACAAGGATTGAGGTTTGATAATGAGCTTTTCCCCCCCTCCACTTGGTATCTGACTATCTTTTGCTTCCAAGGAATGTTTAACTGTCCTGTGCCCTTTGAAGGCAAGGGCTTCCCCTTGTGGTAATAGAGTTAATGAAAAGCAGATTTTTCTTTAGTGTTGTTAGTTCTTCTTGATGTTGTTATTAAAGCTGCTATTAAAGGATTGCTGACCTGTAGATTGTACTGAACTAAAGTGCTTTTTGTCCTGTTCAAAAATAGCAATAGTAACATTCTACTTGCTTAGTTAAAGAAAAAACAAACAAAACACACACAGAACAAAATGCCCCCCACAGTGATGTAAAGAACTGGATTAATTGAAATCATTGCAAAATTTATTCTGCACGTAATTATTATAATTATTTTGTAGCCCATGTCCAGATGGATATCCTTGGGTGATGACAGTCTAGCAGCATCCATATGTGGACTTTACTATGACTACTGCTTTTGTAAATAATATAAAAGGATATGATACTTCAGTAGTGTTTCTGCTGTAATGGTGAGAGTGGGATTCTTAGAGGTTTTTTTCTGTCAAGATGTTGTGTATAGGAGGAGAAAATTGAGGCAGAGTCAGTCCTCCAGCTGCTGTCCTGGCTGCAGGCAGTCTCTTCCAGCTGTGCTGTTTTGAGGATTGCTTGGTGCTACCAGTTGCTGCTGGTGGTTCCTGTGAAAGCCTGGAAGCAGGGGAGCAGAGTCTACAGTGATGAACAAGTCACAGCAGAGAGCTGTCATCTGTTATGGGTTGTTCCCCTTTTCCTTCAAGGTGCTTGTGCTTCTCTGTGAAAACTTTCTTGTGCTTTGAAGACGATGCTGAAGAATAGCACAGATGATACAGATACTGTTTGCCAAGGGTCATAATCCTAAATCTCTTAAAACCTTCCAGCAGCCTCCTTTGAAGCAAAATTAGTCAAAAAGAGAGTTTAGAAAAATCTCAACTGAAGACTGATAAATGCTGCAGGATACTGATAGCTGCATATGGTATTTGATTTAGTAGTCTTTTTCTTGTGCCAGTGTAGCAGTAGTGCCTTCTGCAGCTGGATGCTGTTTGCTGGGTCTGCAGCTGCTTTTAAAGAGCTTTCTACTTCTGCTGCTCACTCAAAACAGTAATATCACAAGTGGCTTGCTTCCTTGTAAGTGGTGGGATTTTTGTTTCCTCTTATTTAGAACAAGAACAAATACAGTGATTGTTCCTCAAATTGGTATCTTTTTCCTCCCACTATAGGAGATTTCAGCTATCCCAAGACAAAAGTTCTGCAGAAATGACCTCTTGTCAAGTCACTTTTGAAGTAAGAGGATCATCAGCACCAGGTACTCAAATCATGCTTTCTCCTTTTTGTATGGTTTATCTACGAGAAACCTTAACAGAAGACAGTTCAAAGCCTGTCTTGTCTGTTTTCCTCAGAGATAAAAGAGCATATTAGTTCAAATATCAAAGTGACAAATCATTGTAAAATATATTAAGACATTTTACTTAGGAATTTGAAAATGATAGTCGGGAAGTAAATTCTACCTCTTTCTCCAAACAACAATTTCATAATGTGCTAGAGATTTTGATGCTAACTGAAATGGTTATGATTGGTTTAAAATCTTCTCTCTTTAGTATCTTTTTATTCCATGGAAACAAGCACTTGTGTTCTGAACCACAATATTTAGGCACGCATTGATGTGTTTTTTCTGTTATTTATTCTCTCTGCATCCCTGTTGAAAGTTCTCACAAGATGTGACCTCTGTCAGAAGTTACGGAAGAAAGAATATGCAGCTTAATTCAGTATTCTGTCTATGCAAAAAAAAAAGTGTAAAATAACTTCTGTAATCCAAATGAGGAATGCAAGGTATCATGTCAGGTAGAACATGAAGATTTGGTGTTGATAATTTGTGCATATTACATTGACCTTCATCTTCAGGAATGTGGAAGGAAGATGTTGTGGTTTAACCACAGCTGGTAACTGAGGTCCACACAACTGCTCCCAGCCGTGTTCCTTCCCAGCTTCTTGTGTTCCCCCGGCCCCCTCTCTGGTGGAGTGAGAACAGAAGAGGCCTTGATGCTGTGAGCACTGCCCAGCAGTAACTGAAATATCCCTCTGTTATCAGCCCTGCTTCCAGGACAAATTCAAAACACAGGCCCTACTAGTTATTGTGAAGAAAATTAACTCTACCCCAGCCAAAAACCAGCACAGAAGTTCACCAAAAAAGTAATTGAAGGTTGCCTAACAGAAGCAGATGAATGTGGGAGCAGATTGGCAAAATTCCTGTGACAGGCCAATACCAGATGGCAGAAATGTCTCCTGTAGTTGACGGGGAAGAAAATGATAAAAACATTTTACAGATTTTGACATCTGCCCTGTCTTAGACCTCTCCTGTGTTTCTCCCTCGTGATTTGGCATTTGGGAACTGAAATCTGACACGCAATGTGGACATAAAGCTGTTAGAAAGGAGTAGAGTTTTTTATAGCATTCTGGAGAAATTTTTTAAATTGTAGAGTAAATTGACCTTAGCTCAAGCGAGACTGTACAGCACTGGTGTAGCTGTACCATGGAGTATTGCAAGCTATGCTCTCTTTGTCCTGCTTACACTTGTGCTTCCACAGGTGTGATGGCACTGTCACTAGCAAAGCTGACTTTGGATGTATAACTTCTTGTACTAATAATATCTGCAATGAAAAGTAGGGTTAGTGAGAAGTAGATCCTGCCTCAGTGGCTGCTCGCAAAGAATTGCCTGGAAATACAGCATGAAGAGGTGACACAAAAGGGTGCTTCTGCTTATGACAATATTGATATTGTTGGGGTTTTTGTTATTATTGTTGGATCAGTGAGGCTGGGGCAGAAGGCTTAGATTATCCTTCTTTTTTGTAGCTGAAGGAGCTCTGCCAGGAGCAGCCTTGAATTTCATGACAAAGAGAGGGGAGAGGCTGAGGACCCCTGAGCTTGAAACACAAACCCAACCCAAACCCTACTGTGTTCAGAATAGCCTATGGGAAGGCAGTTTATCATGCATTTAACTTTGGCTTTACTGGGATAATTAAGGCAGTGTTTTACAAATCCTAATTCGGCCTCAGTGCAGTTGTTGAAGGGAGTTTTGGGGTGGCTGCACATCATTTTCTAGCGTTGCCTTTTCTGTGTGGTGCCTTACTGTGAGGTGGTCACTGGATGTTCACAGATGTTTGGTTAAAATAGGAGCCCAGAGAACTATTCCAGCTGGCACCTATTAAGAGGAATATAATTAGATGGCACTTCAAAGATTGGCTATGTATACATGAAGATGTATTAAGTACTGCTATTTTAAAGGGGTGTTAAAAGAATTTTAGCTTCTTTTTAATATCTCCACTCAGAAATTCTATCTGTGTGGTGTTCAGGTGGTCTTCCTTCCCTGCTTTGTCTCCTCCCTACAAAAACAAATCAACATGTGCCTCAGGATAGGGAGGAAAAGGGAAAGCACCTGACATAGGCAGTTGTTTGCAGGGAATTGCATACTAAATATACTCATAATGTAGGTTTTTGTCTGTATTTGTATGCTTACAGTGAGCATCCAGAAAGCTTGGGCTTCTTTTTTTAAATGAATTGCAACAAAAGATTTTTTTTAAAAAAACAACTGATGTTCAAGGTGTTCTCTAAAATTATTTCAGTAAGCTGCTTTTCGAGAAAAATTATCTTACTTTCTGTCTTCTGTAGACTTTTTCCAACCCCTGGGTCTGCAGAGGTTTCTTTAATAAACAGGCCTGGTGGTATCCCTTATTAGTTTAACTGGAGAAAATGGACACAGTTTTAGAGACATAAGGACATCATCAAAACTGTCACTCTTTACTTTGAAGTGTCAGCTGTGATACGTGGCTTAGGAAAAGGTAGTGTACACTTGTTACATACAGCTTGTCTACTTCTTATTTTGGGATTATTGTGTCCCCCATGCTATTCACTTTGAGAACAGGAAGTAAGTCAGAGATGCTTGTATCATTCTTTTGCGGTGCTTAACTGTACTTTAAAACTCCATATTTTCTCATTCTGCAACGGCTTTTTATTATATCTAAAAATCTTGTTGAAACTGTGTAAGAACAGATCAGTAATTTGTTCTTTCCATTGCTATTTATCATTGTTGTTCTTACAGGCAGATACATATAGGTTTTATATTAAAAACAAGGATAAGTTGCAATTGTCACTTTAGGATATCCCAAAATTAAATACACTCTTGTGACCTTTTGGATTCTGTGTTTATGTATGCATTAAGATAAGTGTGAGAATTTCATGTGGGTTTTTTGTGTAACGATGTTACATTTTGATGTCTAGTAAAAACTGAAAGCATAGCAGCAAAATCAACTTTATTTCTCTTGGAAATCAAATAAATTTGGTATGTTGCCTCGAGAATAATGCTAGCAACCTCCTGTTTGTCTGTGCTTTCTAAATTGTTGGTACGAATTTGAGGGAATATGCACATATATTAAAACATACAGAGGATCTAGGAAAATAACTGTATCATCTTGAGATTAAACATTTTACTGTGCAAATTTGCCTGCTGCATTCCCAGAGATGTTTTGAACAGTATTACTTAATATCAATTTGGAAGCCTACCCTTTTAAGGGCTGAGGTTATCAGTAGTCCCTCTCTCAGGTCCTTGGGATGGTGAAGAAAATGCTGTTGTAGTTTTGGGTGGGGTAAGATTCCTTTCTGAGTGGACAGGAGAGATTTTAGATGAGTGATTCTGGTGTTTATATTTAAAATATTTGAAAGTTTGACCATGTAGTTTGTATTTTTAAATGCCATTTAGCCTGGAGTAATGATGATTGTGGTTTTTTTTTTTGTCTGGATATTTTAGGAGAGGTTTTTGCAATATGTGGGAGCTGCAGTGCTTTGGGAAATTGGAATCCCCAAGTTGCGGTGGTCCTCCACACTGATGATATGTAAGTTGATTGTGATTTTTGGTTTTCTTTTGGGGATTTTTTTCCTCTGTTTTTGAAATATTTTTTACTTGTTCCATTTGAAGTAGCTGGAGTTCTGGAGCAATGAATTTGTTCTGACTGAGTTTGTAAACTCTTGAGTTGCATGTACTGTTAGTAGAACTTCAGCATTTCTTGTGTTGCCCTTGAGTATTTTGAGTGCTTATGAACATGGTTAAGAAAATATGAAACTTGGGTGTGCTTTTCTAGTTTCAGATGATGCTTCTGCAGTTGTGGCTGGCATTTCAGTAGTTTAGCTGTAGATGCTTAGTAGTTTAGATGTAGATGGAGTAAGAACCTGCTTTGGGGCAATTCTCAGTCCCATGGCTGTGCAGCAGGTTATAGGATATGCATAGGATAAAAAGAAAGTAAAGACTATAAACAAGTTATTATTGTGCTAGAAAGTGACGGGGAGAAGATTATTTCAACTGAGAGTTGCATTAAAACTCTTGTGGGGGGGATGTGTGTCTAAGCATGAGTGTACATAAAGTTTAGATGCAGTGGAAGAATTCGGTAGCTCCTTAAAATGATGTCAGCTTATGGCAGCTCGTGTGATGCACGAAAATAGGGCTTGCAGGCTGTGTTTGTAATTCCGTCAGTGACTTGCTGTGTGATCCTGGATGAGTCTCTGAATTACTTCATCATGTTTTCCCCATCTGTGAAACGGGGATGAGAATTCTTGCTCTCTTAGAGCACTTCAGATCTGTCGATCAAAAAGTGCAGTTTCAGTTCTAAGTACTTCTCGTGTTTTGGGAATGTTTGGCTAAGGCATTTTGTAATAACTTTCCTTGCAACAATACACGAGACATTATTTTAGAATATCACTTAGATATGTGTCTGAAGTGGCTGTTAGGCTGTGTTTTGAAACTTTTTTTTGGTTGGTTATTTTTTTTTGTTTCTCCACAGTTTGCTTGTGAAAACATGGAAAGCTACTGTAGAGCTTCCTAGAGGAGTTCCTGTTCAGTATCGGTATTTTAAAGGATACTTTCTAGAACCTAAGGTATGTACAACCTTTTCTACTTTAAGTTGGCTCATCCCTAGTAAAAATTCCCATACTTGAAATAAAAAATACACATAAATTTTTTTACAAACAAGTCTTGAATTGCAACATGTGAGACATTAAAACATTTGTGGAAATACTCACAGTTCACTTCTGGAAATACATGACCATCTGCTGTTAACTTTAATTATATTCTCGTCTTTCTTTTTACCAGTGTTAGTGTTCTAAAAATTTCAGTGGTATAGAAATCCCTGACATTATTATAATGCTTAAAAAATATGGTGAAGTTCTCGTAGTTAGAATTGAATATGGACTTCAGCAGGGCATGGATCTCAAGTCATCCATGGAAGGAATGTGGTAATAGATGGTATCTATAGCTTCCATCCTATGTGATAGGATGGAAGCAAGTAATAGTAGGAGAAAAATGGTTAGTGTAGGAAGTGCATTAAAATTTGCCTGATTTACTACAATTTTTTAAATCACTGCAGATATTTTTTTCTGAAGCATGAGAAGTATTAACCAGATTTTGTGCTGCATAATTAATGTAAGTTAATCTCTTGAAGTGAAAAGGTGAAACAAGGGATGAGGCATCCCATTGTTTTCTGTATGTTTGTATATAGGTATTTGCACGACTTGGAGGGGGAAAAAACACCCAAGAGACAGAGACAGATGTGTTTTTACAGGTATTGATGTCAAAGTTGCATATGACTTGAAGTTACATAAATTAGAGTTTAATATATGTGTCAGTGTACTGGTCTGTAAACATTGCACTAGGCTGGGGGAAGTTCTTCAGATGGGATGAGGCTGCACCCAGGAAAAAGCTGGGCTAAGTTGGGAAAATAAGCAGCTACTCTTGAATTGTTTATCATAATAACAGGTAATAACTGTAAGAAATTTAATGCTGCATTTGCTGTCTTTTTTATTCTATTAATATCCTGTAGCTATTCACCCTGGGCTTTAGTTCTTCATTGAAACTGGGATTATGGAGGCTGTAGCTAAATGTACAAAGGAGTTACAGAATCATCTCATCAATATATTTTAAAAATTTCAAATTACTGTTAAGAGCATGTAAGTTTTTGTCAGCCTTTTTCTCCCTTAAAAAAAAAAATTGACTGGGGTATCATTTCAGTGAAGGATACTAATTTCAGATGAAACACAGTTCTGTTTTTTTCATTACTCATGTGAAATAGTCCAGTCAGAAACTGCTACTTAAATTGGTACTTTGAGGCAAAAGAAGGGAAGGCCAATAATAGGTTTCTTTTGCTGAAGTCAAACTGAGGCCAAAAGTAGATTAATTCTTACAGCTTAGCAGCTCTGATGGGACTCTTGTATTTTTTTTTTTTTTTTTTGTAAATGCCCCTAAGTTTAAATGTAAGCAGTAGCACACTCGAAAAAGCAGAGTTAGTAAGCAGAGACTGAGCCATAGGCAATAGACAATACAATTTCTGTTTTACCATTTGCAAAAGTTCACCCTCTGTATTGGTGAGTGTGTTTCTTTGAGTAGGTGCTCTGTATCGTGCACACTTTATGCACCGTGTGATGCAGAGTCTGCCAAGGTAAGTATGAATTTTATGCAATACCAGTGTAAAAGAGCAGGGCAAAAGGAAACCACCCTACAAAGTAAAGTATGTGAATTCCTGGGGTACAGGGTTATCAGCTTAGTGGTGTCTGGCTTGTACCTGTTAAATGCACAGGACTTTATTTCTTATAAAATAAGGTCTTTTGAAGAAAAGAAATCCAGATGCAATGTTTTCTTCTTTTTTTGTAAACTTTTTGAAGAACAATGAAAAAGTAACAGGAATGTCATGTACAGTATAGTGCAAGTGAGACAATATATGGAGAATTTTAGCATCAAGGAAATGCTGATAAGGAGAAGATACTTTTAAGTTAAATTATTCTGAATATCTTTATTTCAGTATTTTTTCATTAGGCATTGCACGTGTTTAATCTCCTAAATTTGACAAGCTGGCAATATATTATCTCTGACACTTAAGTTTTTATATCAGTGCAATTTTATGTGTAGTAAAATAACGGTCTAATCTTAACTATATGTTCAAGTCTGAGTATATGAATTTGACATCACATAATTAGTAAATCATGCTGAAGACAGATCCACCTGAAGTTAGTGTTCCCTTCTACAGCAACTGCATCTGTGAAGATGCTTGAATTGGACATGGTGGCAAAAATGGGGGTGATACCTGTTTACACAGAGAAATGGTAGTTCCCAGGTTATCCACTGTAGTTCTACAGGCTAGATGTGAAAATAGATAGAGTAATTGACACTTTATTAAAAAGAGTATTTTTCTCACCTCCTTTTAAAAAAATCATCATTTGATCTCAAAAGTTTTTTACTTGAAGGATAGGATGATGTAATGGGAAGTCTTGTTTGTAGTGAAGCATGTTGGTATTAACATAATTGTAGTTATGTAAATAGAGCATGTTTGGGTTTTTTTAACCTCAATATATTGAAATTCGTAGAATTTTTGCATGAATACAAATATATATACAAAGAACATTTTACTGTAAAATTGGTGTCACATCTTGACTCCTGCATATCAAGAGATTTGACTGTGTTGCAAACACTTTGATCTTTAGCGCTCACAAAGAAAAATAAATACACACATTTAGATGAAATAAGACAGTAACTTAAACTATTTTGCTCGAGGTTATTCTTCCCTTGAACATAGTCTGGTACCAGTGAGCTCCCTGTGAGGATCTCTCTTTTATTCTACACTGACTTTCTGTTTGTTGCAGGGGCAGAGGTGGTGGGTTGTGAAGGGGTGTTTGTGAGGCACACCAAAACTCCCTTGGCTGGAGTTTGTCTTCAGTATATTGTACGTTTTAGTAGAATAATTTTATATGCAATGCCTGCATGATGCATATTTGAAAACCTTAGTAAGGAACACACCTTATTCTGTTCAGCTATGTTCTGTATTTGCTTTTGAAACAGTAAATAAGCATGCCAGTTCAGGGTTACTTCTTTCGAGGCAAGTGTGAAATAACTAAGCTATCTGAGCATGTAGCAGGACTTTAAAAACTGGATTGGAGGACATTTTACACACTTTCTGCTTAATTACAGAGGTTTCAGAATAGAGTTAAATTTACTTTTTTTAAATGTAAGTAAATACATCCATTTAGTGCCTGGACTATAGTAATAAAGGTAAAACTTAGACCTAGGCTCAGTAATTAATGCCTTAGAAAAGCTTTTTCTGGATTAAGAACCTATGGTTATGGTAGTGGTAACAAAGGCATTGGAAATACTGGAGCTATAAAATCTCTACTGAGCTCAGCATTTCTTGCCAGGTGATCATTATGTGCTGCTGCCTTGCAAGTTAGATATGATGGCTGAATGGCTTTAATTATTTTGTTTAGTGCTTAATTATTGTCTTCTACATGGTACAGAAATCCAGAGAGATTTTGGTCAGAAATGCAGCTTTAGCAATTAAGTCTAATTTAGCTGTTTCATATTATTGAAGTAGATTATTATTCTTGAAACACAGTTTTAATTAGCAAAGTGCACTTGGATAAATGTGTTTGTGTGGTGTTTTTAAGATTTGGTTTGGGTTTTTCCCCCCCTTTAATTCCTACTCTATTGTGTTGCCTTGAATCAGGAACCTTGGAACTGATCTCCTAAATTACCATTTAAACTTCCACAGAAGTGTTTTCATTCTTTAATTGTACTGAGTACCCAGGCACTTCATGCAGATGGTGCATCTGCTTTGAACCTCTGAACCATTATGCTAGATAGGCATTTTACCCTGAATTTCAAAAGTGTCTAATGACTGCTGGGAAGGGAGGCCCCAGCTTCTCCTAAAGAGGACTTGATTTTTAAAGAAAGTTCTTGAATGTCTTTTAAAAGCTTTACAATTATATCAGATGTTCAGCTAATCAAGACCAAGCGACATAATGTTTATGTTGGCTTTAAAAAAAAGTCTGTATTAGTAGAAAAGGATCCACAGTGCCACTTACCTCAGTGTACTGCCCAGGAAATGCTTGATGTGACATTTGAATAGATGCCCTTTTAAGACTGTCCCCCAGAAACTCTCTTTTTAGGCAACATTATCATACATGATGATTGATGATACATTGATGATCCATCATTTAGTTCTGCTGCTCAACTGGACTGCTTTTCAACGTGGTCAGTATATGCCAGGGAAATGACACTACTATTTTGACCTCATTGTAACAATGGCTTCTGTTACATGTAATTAAAAAATTTTTTAAATGCCTGTAAACTCAGAGGTGGTCTGAGCAGGGATTGAGAGGGTTCTTAGGGATGTCTGTGCCTGTTCTCTAGTCAATTGCCCTTTTTTTCCAGGTAGCTTTGCTTGGCTCTTCTTCTTAGTATGGAAAGTGTTGAGGGTTCCTGGGATTAAATGCACCCTCAGTCCATTGTATTCCTTTCAGGGAAATTGTGCTGAATGTATCCAGCACGGTGTCCTTATTGTTGGGATAATGTTATTCAAATTCATTCATAATTTTAGAACTTAAAATTAGAATGGACAATTACAGTAGTGTAAGAAATACATTGGAATTTTCATACGATATGTTGAGGGGGTTTTACAAGGAAAAACCTTTGCTTACCTTCTGAAGTAAACAGCTTAATGCGTGTTAGGAAGATTTGCGTTGCCCAGATTCACAAACTAAAGTTGTGCACGTGTTCATGGGAGCTGCTGTCGGGATCTTGCATGCCTGCGTGGTGGGAGTAAATGGCAGCCTCCCTGCTGACAAACATGGTTTGCAGCTTTAGAAACTGTCATTGTGACAGGCAAATGTCACTGTGCTGTGAAAGAAGGGGAAGGCAACTTCTCATTGTTTAATTTTCTAGAAATCCCAAGAGAGGTCATTGTGGCAGCTGTGAGGAGTTGGGAACTGAAACTGCCCTGTAACAGGAGTAAACTGGAAGCAATAATATAATTTTATATATATTTTACATGCATTCTGTCTATAAAACATAGCTAAGCATATGTGTTTTATTCTGACATGACCCTAAAGTGTGGATGCCTCTGAACTCGTTAGGAAAACTGCTTTAGCTGAGACTCACAGAGCAAACCCATCCTACTGAGCTCTTGTTAAATGTTTGGCATTTGCTGTTAACTCACCCAAAGGCCTGGGAGATTAAATGTGGTCAGTGTATGTCAGGAAATCCCATCTGCATGTAAAGAATTTATTGGACAAGCTGTAATGGAGCAAAGCATTACGGTCCTGTGTCATTATACTGCTGAGTTTGAAGCTTCTCTGGATGTCCCTATGGGTCTGAAATCTGTTTAAACAAGAACATGAAGCAGTGGGACGAGCTGGCGTTGAAGCTTCCATGTCTTTGGTAATAGTAGCAAATTTCTTTGGAAATAAGAGACTCATGCCCAAAACACCAAAAGGACAAACTGCAGCTATTTGACAATGGTCTTTACATCTGATAGTAACAACTGTGCCATGCTAGGGGAAACTTCTCAGGGTGACTGAGCTGGGAATTAGGCATGTTCT
Source organism: Callaeas wilsoni (assembly GCA_013398955.1). Classification (NCBI taxonomy): domain Eukaryota; kingdom Metazoa; phylum Chordata; class Aves; order Passeriformes; family Callaeidae; genus Callaeas; species Callaeas wilsoni. Next base: position 18,191 of record VWPU01019456.1, read on the forward strand.
TTCTGTTGTTAAGTTGTGTACCTGAAAGCTTTTACCTAGAAAGCTATTTCAAACTTTAATTGTTCTGAAAAAAGAGACTGTGTTACTGTTCTGGTTATCTGTCTGAGTCTTGACTATGTTTGTCAACAAATATATTCTTTTGGTGGGCAGTATCTTTTTTGTAATCTAATTTATCCTGCTCCAACTGGAATAGACTGCAGGGGCTTCATTGCTGACTGATGGGATCAATTATTTATGTTTTTATTAGATGGTAAATATCTTGCTCTCCAGTACCACAACTAAAATAACTGTGTTTTATAGTCTTTAAATTTAGTAAGGCAAATTTTGAAGGAAAACCCACCCCTGCAACTGCTATGTGCATGAGTAGATGCTGAGTGCTGTTTGGAATTAGAGATGTGGAGTATGTTTTTCATAAATTGTTGCTGTAGCTTGAGAACAAAGTGAGCACTCTTAATGAGTTCAGAGATTTTTTTTGTATCAGAAGGAAACTAAAGTAGTCCAGCGGAGTATCTGTAAGCAGCAAAGGTTTAATGATTCCATGTAACTTCTCTGCCGTGTCAGACTGTCACAAGTTTTGTCTCATGTATTCACAACACATCAAACAGAGTCATCAGCAGTTGCAGGGGTAAGAAGCCTCATCTGTTTTCTTTCTTTCTTTCTCCTTCAGTCTCTCTCTTGCTCTGTTCCGCTCTCTTTCTTCTTCTCCTTCTTCTGTTTCTTCCGTAAATCTCTAAGTTTAGTTCACAACCATCCCAAACAGCTTCATGGGTACAAAGCCAGATCTAAAAAAGAAATTATTGCAGACATTTAACTTTTAAATTACAGACTATCGATGGTCCCTGTGAAGTCATAGTTCACACGTGGGAGACTCATCTACAACCACGATCAATTACCCCTTTAGGTATGGGCATCAACTGCATCTGTTTGAGGCATATGCATAAGATTGCTGATATGCTGCACACTGGTTTAGAGGGATTGATAGCTATAGTTTTGAAATACTTAAATTTATTAATGTGTGGGAGGTATAGACATTTTCTTTGCACAACATGGGCCTTACTCTCAAAATATATATGTATATATGCGTAAGTGGCTTCAAAATGGAGTGGATGTGAAATTCTTTGCTGTCATCCTTAAGATTATGTGGGTTGGTTTTTTGATTAATTTGGAATGGTAATAATTTTCTGTAAGTTTCATTCTTTGAGACTAAGGATCCATATTATCTTTTTTAAAGAAAATGGGGGGGATGTGAAGTCACTACTGTTTTTATTTAAGTACTATTTAATTAGTAAAATTTTAAACCAAAAATGTTTAATTAGGCTTCTTTAAGTAAATGGATTAATGTAAATAAAAACATGAATGGACTTATTTACCCAGCAGTTTAGCAGAAATGTATTTTGCTGAAAGAAAGGAGTGGCATGCAGACTTTCATATAAGTTACTAATGCTTTTCTGAACAGGGGAAAAGTTTGGGGTTTAAGAGTGACTGAAATAACCTTTGAATGTAGCTTGTAGTTTAGATCTCTTAGGCTGCTATGGCATGTTTTATGCACTGTCTTTTCTAGCACATGAAAAATACTGTTTTCTCCACACTTAGAAATTCACATTTGTTAAAAAACTTTTTAATGATTTGAAAAAACATCTTTTAAAAAGAAGGTGGTATCAAAGAAACTGTTAGTCATGAATAGTACCATGATCACGTTCTGTTCTCCCTTTGCCTTTTTTTTTTAAATTTCAGTTGAATTAGTAGTGTTTCTATTCCTGTAAGAAGATTATTTCTGTATTTTTCAGTAACTGATAAGGGAAGCAGCCTATCCTCTACTAGGCCCTAGACTTTATCTCTAAATTTAGATTACCTCATTCCAAACAGCTGGGATTTTTTTTTTCCCCCAAGTAATGCTCAATTCTTCATAAGCAGTTTTTAAGAAAATGCAGCAAGCACAGTATGTTAGCACTGGGTCATTATGATCCTAAATCATTGCCTGTGGTTATTAAGAAATTTGGTTAGGAGCCCCATGATTCTTAGGGGAAAAAAAAGGGATTAACCCCTGTAGAGGCAAAATTATGTGAAGATTTATGTTTTGAGAAATGTATGGTTTGTTTAGACTATTGCAGTTCTGTTAATGCTGATGAATTTACTTAGTGCCTTAAGATGTCAGTTATTAAAGCTTTGGAAAGAGTAAGGGTAAAAGTAAGTGTGAACTGAGCATTTTCAGTGTTTCATGCTAGGTTGGTTCCTGTCATGCAGGCATAATAAGCATTTTAATTGTGACTAACTTGATTTAAAAGCTTTAACTATAAATGTGCAGCAGGATAACTTTCTTGTACGTTTGCAAGAAACTTTAATGTCTTTGATACTACTTTGATAAGTAAAGCTTTTTAGATACTAGTGGGATGTAGATATCAGCAAAATACTGCAGCAAGCCAGAAAATTGTGCAACCTTTTTACTCTCAGTTCAGATTATTTTAAGTGAAATGTGGCATTTTGCGTGTTGGTTGTTTTTTTCGTGCAGAAGCTGAGAAAAAGCATAAATTGAGATCAGTCTTTATAGAAGGTTGCAAAAAACATGCTGCTTTTTCTGTTTCAGTTTTCCTACCTTTTTTTAGATACACCTTTTAGAAGTGAAGTGGAAAAGTAGAATTAATTTAACTTGGCAATGATTTTTAAATGTGAATACTAATTACTTTTTTTCCATTCTTTTCCATTCCTTTTAATTCTAGAAGATGAAATTACTGTCGATGATGGAGACTTTGGAGTCTGTAGTAAGTGAGATATATTAACCTTTATTCTTTACTATGAATTTAATTTAAACAAGGTTAAGTCTCATAATTGAAAAATGTTTGAGATTATAAGTTTTGAGAAGAATTGCCTGTGATTGTTTTCTCTGATTTTACAGTTGTTTTTACATCTAGCATTTGCGAATTCACACTCAGGCTGTTATCCTTTCTAATGCTAATAAAAGACTACTAGGAGGAGTTGAAGTGTTGTCACTCTGAAGGTGTTAAAGGCTGAAATTTGAGAACTTTAAATCATGAGCATGTATTTTTGAAAATACAGAATAGACTTAGCATTCTCTTAATACTTAGCCTTAGAAAAACTCCTCATGCCTAGGAAAACATAATCACTCACACTGAATGTACCCACTCTGCCTCTTCAGTTAGAGATGCAGCTGCCAAAAGGTTCTTGTGAGCTCACACCCCATGTTCTTGTGTGCGCACAAATGTCTCACTTCTGGCAGCTCTGAACCACCTCTCACTTAAATGTTCACTCCTTTGACACTTCAAGTAACTCTTTATCATACCTTGTAAATCTTGTCTTCAAGCTTTTCTATTTTCCCCTCATATCCTCATTGAGTGATAGGTTTGGCTCTTTAGGAACTCTTCAAAACTGTGAGGTTTGCTTCAGCATCCAGTTTGCAGCTTGTGTTTCTGGTCCTCCTGCTTGTAGGCTTTCCTTGTTTTAATGTTCAGGTTGAAGATTCTCCATGCTTTTCATCAAAACTGTTGCTGTACCCTGTCCTGCAGGCTTACATTGCTGTACCGGCACTGATTATGATGAGCTAATTGGACACCTGTATCTTATCAGGAACAGGGGAGCCTCTAATTGCTTATGAATCTTCAGAGTTCCTGCCAGTATTATTCCATGTGTTGAGAGATCCCAGGACAAGGGAATGTTACTCAGTGCCATCCTGCAGACAGGGGGCACATGATCATTGTTCCTGTTTAATTCCCTTAAAAGCCAGCAAACAACTGCAGTATTTCTTGTCTGTTCTCAGTCCTTCAGAAAGACTGGGGAAAGGCTGCACCCAACACTTGCTCTTGCATTACTGTAGATCAAGGCTGGTGATAAGGAGAATTATCTGGAAGATGATGGCAAGAGGAATTGCCTACATCTCCCTAAAATAAGTTTCTAAAATGTCTTCTCCTTTTTGCTTGGTTTTTGCTAGATGGTATTGAAACTGTGGATGCTGGGTGGCTGACGTGTCAGACAGAAATAAGGCTACGTCTGCATTATTCTGAGAAACCTCCTGTACTGATATCAAAGAAGAAATTTAAAACATCAAGGTTTAGGTAAGAGCCTGCTCATCTCAGTATGCAATTTAGCTCATGTTAATTGTCAATACTACTGATTTTTTTTTAAACTTAATTAATGTAGCCTTTAAATTCTTTTTGGGTTGCTAATAGCCCAGTTTCCAAGTGTTAAAGCACAAATACTTACTTCATACTTGTCTTGGTGTTTCTTGCTTTTTGACTGGAACTATAGTGTTCTTAGGTTCTTACTTAAATCAGTTTGGTGCTTTTCTCTGCAGAACTGCCTCAAAAAGCAGGCATTATTGTAACTCCACAGTTAATTGTCAGAAATTGGTATCTTAGCCTTGGTGTTTAGAGCACTGCACTGTTGCACACAGTGGGTAAGGATTTGGCAGGTGCTTGCTCTGGGTGTTGTGGTCAGCAGCTTGATGTCCAAGTGAAGACCAGGGATGAGGGCTGTCCCTCAGGGGTTGGTAGTGGTGACATGGAAACTAGGACTGAGTGTCCCTTCAGCAGTTTGCTGATGACACCAGCCTGGGGGGTACAGTCACACTGGAGGGAATAGATGCCATCCAGAGGGAACTTCAAAGGCTTAGGAGGTTCAAATCTCACCAAGTTCAGCAAGGCCAAGTGCAAGGCCCTGCACTTGAGTTGGAGCAATCCCAATCCCAAATGCAGGCTGGGTGGAGAATGGATTGAGAGCAGTCCCAAGGAGAAGGACTTGGGGTATTGGTGGTGAGAAGCTCAGTGTGACCCAGCATTGCACTCTTGCAGCCCAGAAGGCCACTTGCATCCTGGGCTGCGTCAGAAGCAGTGTGGGCAGCAGGCTGAGGGAAGTGATTCTGCCCCTCTGCTCTGTGCTAGTGAGACCCCTCCTGCAGTGCTGCATCCAGCTCTGGGGCCCCGAGATGAGAAGTACAGGGAGCTGTTAAAGTGAGTCCAGAGGAGACCACAAAAAAAAGGACACAGGATGAGAAATTTGGTGTTCTTCAGCCTAGAGAAGACTCTGGGGAGACCTCTGTAGCAGTCCCTAAAGAGAGCTGAAGAGGTACTTTGGACAAGGGCCTGGAGTGACAGGACAAGGGAGAACTGCTTTAAACTGTAAGAGGACAGGGTTAGATTAAATACTAGGAAGACATTCTTTAGTGCAGGGGTGGTGAGGCACTGGCACAGGTTGTCCAGAGTTGTAGCTGCTGAATCCCAGGAAGTGTTCAAGGTAAAGTTGAATGGGGCTTGGAGGACCCTGGTTGAGTGGGTGTCCCTGCCTGTGGTAGGGGAGTTAGAACTAGATCTTTAACATCCCTTCCAACCCAAACCGTTCCATGGCTCTGTGATACTTGATTTATTTCTTTTTTTCCAGTTTTGATTTGATTCCCCCTCCTACCAATTCCAGATTTGCTGATGGAGGGGAAGGTTTATTTAATATGACACTCTTCAGTGAGATTTAATATTTACATTGTGTTCTCTACAGCTTTGCCTTTTTTCCTTGCATGTTATAGCAGGTAGAGAGAGCAATTTCTGAAGCCAGCTTCTTGTCTAAATTAAATGGTTGAAATAAGACTTGATAAGCCGGATGCATTCACTAAATACTCTGTCCTAAAACGCTGGATCTGTCCAGTAGTTTCTGTGACTGTCACTCGCTATGGCAGTGCCATTTTTCAAATTTCTGGAGTACCTGTGTTGTGACTTCTTTTTTTTTTTAATGAGGATATTAACAATATAGACTTGGTGTAATAGATTTCTGTGATTGTAAGTTTTTCTTTGTGATATGACTTCAGTTTTACTGGTGAATTGGCATCTGTAAATGATTATCCTTTGTCTCGTCTGTTGTGTCTGATGCAGGAAGGGATTTGGTTTACTCATGTATACTTACATCACTGACATAACTCATTTTGTGTGGAAGGTTTGCTCTGTATGATAAAGGACTCTTGAGTCTTGCAGAGAGGCTTATGCTTCTCAGTCCAGGAGTTTTCAGAAATCGCATTGAGTTTTAAATGCTCATTTAGGATTTTTCAAGGGACTTAATTACTTCAGCCTATGTTACTTACATCTGTTAGAGAATACTTTTCTGCCTTATCAGAGAGATGTAGCAGCAGCCACCAATGTTCAAGTCTTGATCTTGATGATTACTGCTGTTTTCAGTGCTTTCCATTAGCCTGTTGGCATTATGCTGTCGGTCTGTACAGGAAGGCTGTCTATTTGGCAGCCCGAATAGTCTGATGGAGTGCTGCTTTTCAGACCAGTAGTAGAGTTTTCATATTTACTCAGGTTCAACTTTTAGCAGTGACTTGAGCACTGAAATCTGACTAAAATATGACTTAGACAACGGCTGCAAACTCTTGCTGGTGTGAGGACCCGCTGCATACAGTGCTGTTCTGTGGATGGTGGTGTTGAGAATTCTTGTGTTGTATGAGCTTCTATTCAAGCTTCTTCCTAAACCTTTATCATTCCCAAAGACACTCCAGTGACTTAACCATTTGTTTTGTGTTTCTGGTTGAGTAGAGTAAAATTGACCCTGGAAGGCCTGGAGAAGGATGATGATGAAGAGGGCCAAGAGAAGACGTCCCCTACTGTCCCTCAGAAAATGGCAAACACTGTGGAGTTCTCCTTAATCAGTGACAACGACTACAAATGTCGGCACTCTCAGCCAGACTGTGGCTATGCTTTGCAGCCAGACCGATGGATAGAATACACAATACAAACCATGGAACCTGATAACTTGGAATTAATATTTGATTTTTTTGAGGTATGTCTCTTTACCCCCTAAGAAGCAATTTCAGTCTGTGTTTTGGAGCTCAAGTCAATTTTTGTGAAGATTTCACTGTTGAAACAGGTCTACTGCCTGATATTCTTGATCTTTTGGGTTTGTTTACACAAGTATGAGACTACTGACTCCCAGCCCATTTGTAGAAAGGTTTTTGTGAGTCTTCTTGATGTGGCACAGAAAGTTTTTCAGCTCTGCTTATTTGGAAGTCAGTACAAATTAGACTTGAATCTGTGTATGTGTGCGGTATTGTGTGCTGTTTGGTTGGCTTGATGTTAATCCTTTATCAGAGCTAAGTTATGCTTCTCCTGCTTGAACCTGAACAATGTATATGAACTGATTATATCACAATTATTGAATCTAAATTTTTATGTTATAAGCAAAAGAGATTTATTTCTCTGAGCTAACTAGTGCAAGTTAAAGCTGGATTCTCACTACTGTGTCTATTATTTTGCACTATTTTTTCCCCCGAAAGGTCTTACTATTTGAAGTTTTTTTTAAAAGGAAGCAACTTACGAAGAAGAAAGTTTTAAGCATTCTTTTTTTGGTCTGAAAATGCCTTCAAGATCGCTTACAGTCATAATTGTAAAGTGTCTACATAGTTCCCGAACTTGACTATGGTCAAGTGCACATTCTGCGTATTAGTTCTTCCCTGCACATGCATACAAAGTTTTTTAGCATTTTAAGCATAAATATTATTCCAGTTAATTTTTTGTTCTAAATGTGACTTGGGCATTTTAGAGGACAGACTATTGCATGCATGTAATTTTGATCTGAAAAGCTTACCAAATGTAAGGGATGTCAAAGACAAATGTGAGTGTTGTAGATTTCCATCAACATTTTGATTTTCCTGATAGTAATTTGTAACTCACTGTTACATTGAACAATTTTAGCCTGAAATTAGTGTTTTCTGTAACACACAAGAAACTTGTGTTGTGTCCTGAGGAGCAAGGCAGAAGAGTTTGTTTAGAATTCTCGCTTACATCTAACAGTAGGGGTTTTGGGTTTTTGTTTGTTTTGTTTTTAGGAAGATTTAGGTGAGAAGGTAGTACAAGATGATGTGCTCCCAGGTCACGTAGGCTCTGCCTGCCTCCTGTCATCCACAATTGCAGAACTCGGAAAGAGTGCTGGAATTCTTACACTTGCTATTATGAGCAGAAATCCAAGGAAGACAATTGGAAAAGTCAGAGGTACAGTTGATGTCAACAACAGATACAGATAACTTTCCTCAAAGCCATCTGCTGTTTACTGACATGTGAAGCATTGCTGTTTTTCTTGCAGTGGACTACATAATTATTAAACCGATCCAGGGATACTCTTGTGATATGCAGGCTTCATATGCAAAATACTGGAAACCAAGAACAACTCTGGATGTTGGACACAGGGGAGCAGGGAATTCTACAACAACAGCTAAGTAAGTTTGTTTGCTTTGTAAACTGGGGAGATATTTTTGTGTCACTGACATCCGTCGAGGAAGCGCACAGATTAAAAAGCTGCAACCCATAGTCATTTACTTCAGTATGAAGTTGTGGGTATTCTCTAAAACAAAAACTTCTAATTTGTATTTCTTTAGTTTCAATGGGCTTCTGGGCTATGCTGCATCTAACAAACCCTTTTTCTTGGCTGTTGTTTCAGGCTTGCTAAAGTTCAAGAGAACACTATTGCATCCCTGAGGAGTGCTGCTAGTCATGTATGTACACACATTTTCATACACACAGCACCTGTGTAGTGTAAACTAGGTTGGCTTGTATGCTTAATTTGCATGATTCAGTACAGTGAATGATAATTGCACTGATGTAAATTAGATGAAATCACTGTGGAAATTGCCTGAGTAAAGGGAAGTTAATGGTAGATTAGACTCACGTTCTCAAGTCCCTTTAAAAAATCAAAACTTCCATTTAGTATATTCTGGTGGTATTCTAATACAGGGAGAATTTTAATCTCAACCCTGTACAGATAATTTGAATGAACGAATAATATTTTGGCACTGCTGGAGCCTGTCAGCATCCTCTCACGTGGCAAAGGTCTTGCTCACAGACTGCTGTGTACTGAAGCTTGGTGTCTGAAAATGTGACTTGGGAGCTGAGCTGGTAGAATAAACCAATCCTTGTTTTGGTGCTTGCTGCAGTGGAGACTTAAAATCCTAAAACAGAACTTCCCGTTCGGGAGATACTAGCTCCGATACAGCGGCTAAATTCTGTGATGGAGGTGATCTCTTTTATTCCTTCCAGTAATGTTGATCACTGAAAAAAGCTGTAGCTACTAAACTACTGTTTTGAACAGTAGTTCTTAATCCCTGAGTGGACACTGCAGGTTTATAGACAGTTTTTCAAATGCTCACAAGAAATGTGCATTGAGACAGAAACTTGCTGTGAAGTCATCAACAACATCACTAGAGAAGTGCTTTCATCTATTTGCAGATTGAAAAGACTGAAAACCACCACTCTGAAAATATTTCTGCTGAGAAAAGGGCTGAAAAAAAGAAAGTCCTATTTTCTCTCTATGCTGATTGAAAAAGTGTGTGTCAGGATGATAATTTGATTAATGGTATTCTTGGAGGCCTTCAAAGGAATGATTTGCAGACAGTCAATATTAGTAAAAAACCCCAAACCTGTTACTGTGCGTTTCTTTCTTTCTGGCCCTGCCTCTTTTCCAAAAGAGTGTACATAGAGCTTTTGGATCTGTCTTCCTTTTTTAAAGCCTAGCAGGAAATCACATACGGCTGAAAAGGGCAGGAGAATGCTGGATGCAGCTATTTCTGCTCTTGCACAGATTATAACACACTGCTACTCTGTTACTCACTAGTGACTGCAGAAGTTTGTTCCCATATGGAATATCTCCCTAAAGCCTTTGCAATACGGAGCCATGACTTGTCTCTTGGTGTGGTGGTGGGGAGGAGGGGGGGAAGATGCCTTAAAGACATCTATGTTTAAAACACCTGTATCTAAAAATACCGTCTTAGTCTCTCTCTGTAATCAGGTTTACAAGACTTGAATCTTACTAGAGAGTTTACAAGATTAAGCAAGATAGATACATAAATATATATATGGCTGTATTATGATAATTAAGATAATTTGCCATATAATTTTTTCATCATTAATAATCCATTGCTGAGCATGATTTAACTGGTAACAGCCAGTTGTATTCAACTTCTGCTTGATGTCCAGGACCTGTGAATACTTGACAACATGTGCATGTAGTTCTGTAGTCCTTGTGCATAAGTAGTTAATGGGTTTTTGTTTTGTTCTGGGTGTTTTTCAATTTTCTGCAGGGAGCAGCATATGTGGAATTTGATGTACATCTTTCTAAAGATCATGTGCCTATAGTATACCATGATCTCACATGTTGCATGGCCATGAAAAAGGTAAAGAAGATGATATCTGTATTTTACTTATATATAAGACCATTCTAGAAATGTAAAATGTCAAGCTCTCATAAAAGTAATTCTGGAGACTCAAGGGATGGAATGGGAATAAATATGCAGCTTTACTTTGTGCCTAGAGCAGGGAAGTAGAGTTTTTCCTTTTGATGTTGTAGCAACAGCATTTCAGATGCATGGTTTGGCACTCTTCAAGCCTACATTGTAGTTACTATTTAGCTTCTTTCTGACTTAAGATTTGGAAGAAAAAAGCAGACAACTCTGCTATATTCAGTGGTGCCTATGGGACTCTCCTAGACTCAGGCCTGAATGTTTGCATTCTGTCCTGTTCTGGTTATCTTCTCTCCTAGTTCTGGCAGTGAATCCAGAGAGAGATTGCAGAGCACACTGCTCTGTCTCCTCAGCACTGAGTCTTATGTCTTCAAACTCTCACACTCATTGCAGTATTACACTTTGTAAGAAGCTTAGTTTTGAATGGTTATGGAAATGGCACTTTGACTGAGAGGAATAAATATTCACTGTATTGTCACTCAGTATTGTCATGCTCAGTAAAAATTTCATAGTGAAGAGGGGAAGTGAGAAATGGACAGAATTTTTTTGACACCAGATCTTTATTTTGGAAGTGGTGTGTGTGAATTTTACCCCGGGACACTTATCTTTTTTTATTAGTTTCTGATACATTGGATAAACAGCAGTAAACTTAACTGCCTTGAAGTATTTTTTACTGCATTTCTTTACTTGCAAACATCTTTCCTGAATACATTAACCAATCAAGTTTTTACAGAATAATTATGCTAACCTTTTGAGAAGAAAGAACTTTAAAGCCTCTGACTCGCATGAAAGACCAAACACTGGGTTTTTTTAAAATTGACATCTGTTTTATGCTTTTAAGTGCGTATGTTGTCTCTTGAAAGACATAATAAGATATCACTAGTATCTTTATCAATAAAATAGGAAACATTAATTGCCTTTAATGCTACTATATAAAAAGTGTGTAGGCTTTTTTGTTGTTTTCAGTGATGCTTAATTATGTGTTGGTTCTCTTCAAAGAAACTGGATACGGAGCCTTTGGAACTGTTTGAGATTGCAGTCAAAGAACTCACATTTGATCAGCTGCAGTTATTAAAGGTATTGTTACCTTGGCTAGTACAATATGCTGGGTGTAGAATTTCAGATTTTGTATGAAGCTTGGATGTTTTGGGAGTAACTATCGATAGTTTGGGAGAGCACAGTTTTAAAAATTGTACAAACAGAACAGTTCTCTAATTCCAAGAAAAATACTTTTGCACTGTTTTTACAACTTGGATCAATTTCATTACTTTTATCCTTTAGAAATATGATACCTAATTTTCAGATGTTAAGGGGGACTGTGTTGAACTGTTCTACCTTCCAAACAGAAGTGCTCTGTCTACATAAAAAAAGTCAGGAGATGATTGGACTGGTCTACTGAAGACCATGCTGAGATACCTGTCCTCAGTCAAGGAAGGCATCTGGCTGGTCCAAGAACCATACGATTCTTTTTACTTAAAATTACTTGGTCTGTTCCTTTTTGTGAAGAGAGAATTTGAATGGAACAAGGGAGTTGGCCGTGCCTGGCCTGATTCTAGCTCAGTATGTGTGACTATAATATGAAACAGGTCAGCCCTTCCTGCACTGCATTGAAACACAGGGGAAGGATTAATGTTCAGACTTTTCCCGATCTTGATGCTCAGTTATAGTTTGTGTGGGTTTACCCTTAACATGATTCCTGAATTTTCAGTAAGCAAGTTTTCAGTTTAGTTTTGAGCTTTTCTTGAAATCTTTAAAACAAAGTTTGAAAGAAAATTGTGATATGTACTAGGATGTCTTTTATTCTTTTACAAATTACTGAAACTGTGTCTATAATAGACTTTTAAACTTTAAAACTATTTACAAGCAAAATTAGTTACGTTTTACATGTAGGAGGATGTGGGTAGAGTGTTAATGTTGCTCTTATGCTCTTCAGCTGGCTCACGTGACGGCCCTGAAAGTAAAAGATCACAATGGTATGTACTAGTTTGGAAGAGTCTTGGGACTGATTTATTACCATGTAATTATATAAATTCTGTGGTTGCAGTTGCCTGTTGTAATCACAATTGTCCTGAACATTTCTAAATGCTTATGTAGTTAATTTTGTGCAATGCTGTAGAGTTCTTTACTGGGAAAGAAATCTCTGAACAGAGATTACTCCCTTGGGAAGCAGGGACAGAAGGCAAATGTATAGATCAATACATATTTTTGAATAATCGTAACAAAATTGCCACTAATGTTTTGATCTTATGCTTCTCTAACTGTACCTTCAGTTCTTCAGAATTGCTGAAAAGAACTTTGGTAACTGCTGTAGGATGTCTTATCAGGCCTGTAAATTTTTGGCCTTAATTATCCCCTTTGTAGGGACAGCAAATTATCTCACACATCCTACCTGTATAGAAAAAGATAAAATAAAAAATAAATAAAATAAGCCTTGATAGGCAAGGCTGCTTCTGGATGTGATTCAGTGAGTGAAGTGGTGAGGGATGAGAGAAACCGTTTCTGATACTGTGTCAAGTTTTTAAATTCCAAAACAGGAATTGCCAATGCCACCATTGGAGTATATCAGTGTTAGAGGATAAGGTGGAGGTAGTCAAAAGGTAGACCTGATTTCATTCTTCACTCCTAAAGGCCTTATGATTTTGAGCCAGCCTTTTCTTGCTGGCTTTACTGGGATTATGTTTCTGTTTGTTTTAATTCAATATTTTTTATTTCTTTCCAGCATCTTTTAAAGAGGAAGAGAACTCTGCTTTTGAGACGCAGCCATTTCCTTCTCTGCAAACAGTAAGTAGTGAATATGGAGCAAGGTGGTTGTGCAACATGAAAACCTGTTTTACTTTCAGCTTTGCACACATAGCAAGAGATACTGATTTTTGAGTTTAGGCCTCCAACATCAATGCTGGAACTGAGAACAGGGGTTTTATTGTTGGGCACTGGAGGGTTTTCAGTGCTTACAAGTAATAGTTTGTGTGTATTTCAAGCTTCTGAATTCACAAGCCCAAGCTGTATAGCTCAGGGTGCACTCAGTTTTACAGCTGGTTAACATGTGGGCATTGCATTTTAATGCATTGACAATTGTTCCTAATTTTGCAAGAAACCACACCTGGCCTCTGGCAGTTCCTCACAGTCTCGGCCATCTCTCAGAGCCAGACGCTGAAAATGCTCAGTGCATTTCCACTGTGTTCCCATTTAGGACTGTTCTGCATTAGCTCCACCTTTTGAAACCACCTTGCAAATAATTCTTTACAAGAATTTCACATGACAGAACTTTTGTTATCATTTTAATGGCAAGCTCCTGGATTTCATACTTAACATGCTTTTTGCATTCAAAAGAATTTTCTGGAGAAAATTTTTTTTTTTCTTCAGGAGTACAAATGGGGCATTTCTTACATGTGTTAAGGTGAATTGATTCTCATTTGTACCTTGCCAAAATCTTGTCCTTAAGACTTTTTCCATTTTTATGTGTTCATTAAGTTTAAATTGGAGTAGAAAAGGGTGTATATGTGTGTTGTATAAAATGTTAAAAACCTAGGGGTTTTAATTTTAATTAGACCCTATTAGCATTAAATTCCAATGTATTCTCCCAGTAATTATCTTCATAGCGCCATAGTGCTTTGTTGTCCTCCTTTGCTGTGGGGTCTCTTCAGAATAAAATTTTTTTCAGGTCCTGGAGTCTGTTTCTAAAGATGTTGGGTTCAACATAGAAATAAAATGGATCTCCCAACAAAGGGTAAGTAAACATACATGTGATTTACTTTGACTCTTTGACATTCTTACAGCTAAAGCTTGTAATTTGATGTGACAATTTATGAGCTGCAAAGGCATAATTTTTGTGGGGTTTTGTGCTTTTTTTTAAAATAATGTATTATTTTAAATCTGGGGATATAATAATACCACTGCAACAAATTAACAGACCTATTCTTAAAATGATTAAAAGTATTTCTAGGACAGGGTCAGAATGCAGCTCAGACTAATTTTGGTAGGAGACTCTTTTTAAAGTCAATGGACCCCAACAGGGCAGGCAGGAAAGTGCCAAGAAATTCAACCTCTCCTGGCCCAGTGCGGGAGCAGCTACAGCGTGGTGCAGTAATGCAAGCAGCTGCTTCCCTCTAGTCAGCAGGATTGCAGACTCAGCTGCACTGTGTAGCCCTCAGTCCAGAGGGAAATGGTCCTAAGGGCTGGGATTGGAAGCCTGGAGTGGGGGAACGGAGATAAGGAAGGGGGTAGGTGGAAGTCCGTGTGCTAGAAATAACAACAGGGAGTAACTGCTATAATTGTTGGTCTTCAGGGAATTTCTTTGTGTTTTTGAAATTAAGATAGACTTCCTAGGAAAGCATTCCTTGTATGGGGAAACAGAGAATTTTTCAGTGAATTTTATTGCTGTGAGAATTGAGCTGCGCCTCGCAGGCTGTCAGTCCTGGAGAGCTGTAACCAGCCTTCAGCAGACTGAAGGATTGACCTCTGCGTTCACACTGACCAGCTGAATTCTCACTTTGCTCAGGTTGAATGAGAGACCGTTGCTGGTTAAAATAATTTTAGTAAGCATTAATTTAAGTGGCTGAAACTTGTGCTTTCTTTTTCTAGGATGGACAATGGGATGGCAACTTGTCATCTTACTTTGATATGAACCTCTTTCTAGATATTATTCTGAAAACTGTTTTGATGAATGCTGGAGGAAGAAGAATTGTGTTTTCTTCTTTTCATGCAGATATTTGTACAATGTAAGTTAAGAAGAGAGAAAGAATGTGCTTTGCTTTTTAAATTTATTTTTATTTGGTAAAATTTTCTTTGTACGTAAGAATACACACTAAGAAATAAATAACAGGTGTTTTGCTTAGACTTAAACTTTGGGTGCCAGAATAGTTGGGAACTGAAATGAGACCACTTTGCCATCTGAAATGAGCCAAAAATAAAATAGAACAAAGTCATGGTAGGTATTTTTGTCAAGTACCTTTTTGGATACTTCATTCTTTCTTCACACAGCAAAAAATGGTCAGGTTTTCTTCTGGTATCCCAAAGTCTTTTTCAGTCATACTTGAGGGATGTGCAAGCCTAACTTAGGAACCAAATCATCTTGTTACAGTATCCAATTTGAAAAATACATTAGTATGGTTAGAGGCTGTATATTAACCATGTTTAGAGATTCTTATCATGGATCTTCATGATTATCATGAATCTAATGCGCATTTGAGAAGAAAATTACAGAATTAAACGGCCTTCAGGAATTTTATATAAACATTTTGAGGATGTGGGGCTGAGTTCAACATCAGGTCTAGCTTCCTTTAAACTGTGTGTTAATCTCCAGTAGTGGCAAAAGGAATCATTTGAGCAGTTTGTCACACTGATGCTAAACCGTGGGACAATCTCCTTGCACCAGCTAGGAACTAGAAGAACATGCAGGAAAGAGGGGAATTCCCCTCAAAACAGTGAGATCAAATTTTTATTTTTTCGCTTTTATTTTTTCATTTGCTACTTGTGGACTCTTTTCCCGACAGGATCCGGCATAAGCAAAACAAGTATCCTGTGTTATTTCTCACCCAAGGGGAATCTAAACTCTATCCAGAGCTTATGGATCTCAGATCTCGCACAACTCCAATTGCCATTAACTTTGCACAGTTTGAAAACTTGCTGGTAAGCTGACAAGTTAAAATCAAACTAAATTATTATTGCTTGTTTTAAATCTGTCATTTTGACACTAATACTTTAAATTACAACTAACCTCATTAAAAAGTGCACTAATATTGGGTAACTGCCAAAATAATGTCCGTTGTTTCAAATGTTTTTTAATACAGTGTTTTAAAAAGAGCACTATAAATAAACACTCTAATTATATAAAATATTTTTGTATTATTATGGATTAAATGGTAAGGAGCTGCCAGTGTCAAAAGATTAAAAAGCTGATGTAAGTGTTTCAGAAACGTGGATTTTAATTAAAGTCTTTTATATTTCAGGGAATTAATGTGCATTCTGAAGATCTGCTGAGGAATCCAGCATTTATTGAACGGGCCATATCCAAAGGCCTGGTCATTTTTTCATGGGGTGATGATGCAAATGACCCAGATAACAGGAAGAAGTTAAAAGAATATGGTGTTCATGGGCTAATATATGACAGGTACTTAGTTGTGGCTTTTTAAAATAATAACCATCATCATCAAGCTTAGAAACTGTTGTATCTTGATTCTGGTGAAATTTCATGTTGCTTCTTGGTTGACTGGGTACAGAAGGTACAAGGACCCCATGAACACAGGCCAAGAGCAAGTCTAACACCAGTTCCCAGTCTTTCAGCTGTACATATGAAGCAAAATAACTTTTGTTTTTTCTAAGATTAACATAAATGTAACTTGATTCTTTAAAGAACTAGTGCATGGCATACACGTTTAAGGTGCTACTAATATTCATGATAGTAATTTTTAAGTTATGATATGGTAAGGAAAATGTTATTTAATTGTTTGACAGAAAGTTTCAGCATTCTGTATTAAGCTGTGGAAATAGTTAACATAAGTTCAACAAATAATTTTAACTTAATTGTTACCAACATTCTGTTGTGTTTCAAAGCTGTGAATTCACATTTTTCCTATTAAAATTAGCTTGGAGTGACTGCAGGGCAAACTGCCAAGTTAGTAACTTCAGAAAGTAGCTGTTACATCCAAAAATTCAGGTAGAGACATCAGAATACTGTGTTAAATATTTGAACAAAAGTGTTGTTATGTTATTTGGTTGCTTACAAAACCTCAAAGTTTTAGCACTTTCATCTTTGAAGATGTGAAATTCATCATTATGAGATGTTTAATTTGAGAAGCTGTATTAAATTAGAATTTCTGATAGATAAGAAAGAATTTGTAATTGGGAAAGCATTAAGTGTAACTGAAGTTTCAAATTACAGAAGGCTTTCAAACTTTCTGCTTTAGCAAGAGTATTGCTTTATAGATTGTTTTACCTGAAAAAAAAACCCAAACTCCCCCCCCCAAAAAAAACAAACCACAAAACAAAAAAAAACCCTAAAAGCCCACAAACATACAAAAAACAAAGGAAGAGGGGTCAATAATTGTCAAAGGCTCTGTTTTATAAAGTGAAAACTGAGAGTCAGTTTAGTAATATCTAGAGGCAAGCGTTTGCTCTCAGAGTTCTGGGCTCTCAGTGTGAAAAAATAGTTAAGTGTCTTCAATCTGTTGACTGCTGAGAGTCCTTTCAGAGTGGTGGGTCCATTGCTCCTCTGGTTTGCCAGAGGTGTCACTTCTTGTGCTGTACAGAATGTCTCCTGTTCATTGCCAGTAAAAAAAGGAATAACTAGGTTTTGACAGTGGGGATCAGCTTCAGACTGAAGACATTGACACATAAATCCTCTTCCCTGCTACAGCAGTGCTGTGTGTTGTAGCTCTGCTGCAGCTCAGGATTGGGGCCCCCTTTAGTCAATGAAAAATACCTCTGGACTAGAATGCAAGTGAAAGAATCCTCTAACTACGTAGTGTGCAATCATAGAGTAATGACATTATTCTGTGGCGTGCATAAGTTAAAGTGATACATTATTGGTGGGGTGTTTTAATCAAACACTGCTGCATAAAGTGTTCCTAAAATGTCTCTTCCTCTTGTGTCTACTAATCCAGTCTTCCAGAGTTGTTAATTACTCCTCGTGCAATAGATACTCACTATTGTGGTAAAACAGTAAAACAGGTGACAGCCTGATTTCTGACTTCACGTTGCTTTTATTGCCTTAGATACTCAACAGTACTTAAATGTTGTGGCGTTTATGTCCAGGCTGCAAGTCAGCTACATGTCACCCTATGTGTCCTTTTGTACCATTTGGTGTGATTTTAGTTGTAGTAGGACAGTAGAATACCTTTTACCTCACCTTTTGATACCCAGCCAATTTGTTGGAAGGCTGAATTCCCTAGTGGGTTTAACTGAACAAAAAATGCTTAACCTTCCTTCACTGTTTAGATCATCTGGATTCTTAATAGTGTTCATCTCTCCTCTCGCTGCCTGCCTCCTCTGTCACTTCCACTTCAACATCTTCCCACTTTTTGGAGAGGAACCCCAAAATTAGTATTGACTCCAAAGCTGTTATTGCAGACTTGTTGAGTGTAATTTCTAAATGTAATTTCCTTTTTGTTTTTTCTGTAGGCCAAAACAAATAATGGGATATCCCTTTGCAATTCTTAATTACTTTTCAAGATTTACTAATTGTGTGAATAAAATTAAATTCAGTCTTAACATAGGTTAGGGATATGACACTTTCTGAAAGTTGCATCAGGTGTCTCAAGGTGGACGTTCTGAAATACAGGTGGTACCTGCAGGTCCTGGAATGTAGCAACGTAAAACCTGGCAGCAAACGTTTCCACTCACAGCTGGAGCTGCTGGGTAAAGAGGCAGCATTTCAGATCATTTGAGACTTGAAGCTGATACTAAGAGTTTAAATAGGTATGGTGTCAGCATCCATATTCTGTGCTGTTTGGAGTTTAGAAATAAATAAATATAAAACTAAATTTAAAAAGCAGAACTCGAGAGAGGGAGATGTACATGACTGTTCTGAGATCTAGAAATAAGTAGGGACTGCAGTAATCTGTTTTAGAGTAAAGTTCATGCTATCGTTGTGTCTTTAAATTCCAGAATATTTCCAGGGCTGAATTAAGATGGTGCTTCTTCCATGGTTTCTGCAGAACTTTTGTTCTCTGGGTTTATGGCCAAATCCAGATATCTACCAAATATGTTGTTTTGTGTTGCTGTTTACTAGACATTTACTTACACCGTGTTAAGTGTAAGTGCTAATTATCTGAATAATCTAGGAAGTGAATAGAGGAATTTTAGTGCATTTTAGGTTGCTTGTATGTGGCCTGAGTTACTGTGTGCAGTAGTTATTTCTGAGATTATGAACTGTGTGCATAGAGATTATTTCTGTAAGCTATTTTTTCCAAACTTTAATCATCCATGTAGAATTGACCAAAACACTGTAGCCAGTTGTGAAGATGGCAGAAAAACTGTGTCCTGAATACCAAAAGTTGGTGATACCAAGCACTGGGCAAAAAAAAATGCAGGTAGGGGGTCTGACTTTGCTTTGCATGGAGAAAAACTGCAAGACTACATCTGGGAAGCTTACAAATGCCAACAGTATTAAAAGACTGATCTCCGTGGGGCAGAGGAAAGAACACAAATGCACTCCCCCCCATCCAGGCCTTTCTCCACTTGGGCTGCAGGTTATTACATACACCCAAAGTCATTAATCCAAACAGATGTTCTGGTGCAGTTGCTGGGATGATATTCTACTATTCAACTACCATTCATCTCAGTGTTTAAAGTAACCAAATTATTTGTATTAAAGGGGCAACCTCTACAGAGAGGTGGCAAGGCTCCAGGCTTTTATTTGGGTCCTTATACAGAAAAGTACTCTATGTGCATGACTGGGTATCTTCTGTCTGCACAGAAATCTCATCCTTAAAATGCTTTATTAGTCTGATGTTTAGATCTTAATTAGAGAAGGAATTTCAACCTATTGTAGTGAAATTGTCTGGCTTTGTGAAAATGCTGAATTTTACAGCAAGATTTCTGGGGTGATTTTTCTGGTGTTTTTCTCCTGGATAGGCTTTGTAAACAGTCTGGGAAGTATTTCTGTATTTGAATATACGTAACTCAGTAAGAACAATGCAGCCTTGTGTTTTTACACCTGCTGGCTGTATATTAAATACCAAGGTGGAGAGGGTGTGGGTGCTAACTTACACTTGCATCATCTTTTCTCATTCACTTCACACTACCTGAATTTTGTTGAATAATACACAGAACTGCATAAAAAGATCAAATCAGTATTTCCCGAACATGGATGCTGAGAGCTTTTTCATGAGAGCTTTGTCCAAACACTGTCCTTAGGCTGCATGTTGCATCTGCAGGCAAAAGCTGTGCTTGGTTGGTATTAGTAACTTCCCAACGCTTACACAAATTCAGCTGGCAGTCAAGGCAAAAGCATTTTAAACACTTCTCAAAAGCAGAAGACTGCTGAAATCTGGGCTGCCCTGTTTGCCTGAAACTGCATGTTAGTTAAGTAACAGCATGGGTATGTGGAGGAAGTATAGTATTAGTTGATTTATAATCTACTCAGTGATTGAATTAAGATGTTATGCAATGACAGTCTAAGTCTTCCCTGTTTTGTGAATTGCAAAGTAAACTCAAGTTTTCCTTGAGATGTAAAGAAAAGTGAAAAGCTTTAATCAAAAGCTTCAGAAAATCTTTTGAGCATGAAAACAGTATTTCAGTGCTGCTGCCTCTTTCCTTGTATGTGTTTTCAGAGGCTGCAAAACACCTGACAGGAGCTAAACACATCTGTTTTACACCCACTGCATACCCCTGCAGTATCCTGCAAGTCTTTTGTAGAAGGTGCTTACTTAACAAAGTAATGTTTAAAGGACTTCCCAGTCTTCTGCAGGGCTTGCTTATTAATAGGAGATTGGATGGAGAAACTTTGGCGCACAGTTGCTTACAAATAGTTGTGTTGTAGAAGAATGGAGGATAGGGAAATGAGAGTTTATTCCTTATCTTTACAGTGGTGTTGGAAATAATTAGAGAAGTCCCAGAGCTCTGTTTCTGCAAACTGTTGGTGTACTTTTGTGGACCCAAACAAAAAGTAGGGTCAAGAAATCCTGAAGTTTTGCTTTGAGTTGTCTTCGCTCTCTTTAAGAGAAACCGTATACACGCATTGGAGTGAACTGGCTCTAGTGGGAAGTTTGAAAGGAGCTTGGAGAGTTGAATTAACCCCGAATCTCAAATGAAAAGAATTTAGAATGGAGCAGGAATTACAGAATTTATACTTGTTGTAGTAAAGAACTACTAATAAAATAGTTATTTTATTAATAAGAAGCAGCCAGAAGCTGCTTAGAAACATACTTAGCCATGTTCTAGGAACAAGGGGTTTAGAAGAACCATGCCTTTCCTGTTCTGGTGTCTTAACTGTGGGAAGAACTTCAGATTCTTAGTTCCTGAAGTGTGTTTTATATAGAAAACTACCTTCAAGTTTCAATGTTTTGTCTGGAATTTGCAGGGAAATTCATAACGTGTCAGCTGACTCAACTGAAGAAAGCACAGGAGGGAAGGAAGGTAGAGCCTTTATTTTGCAGGAAGCTTCCATTAGGCGAATTTGGGTCCTATCTTAGGCCTGTATTGGATTGTAAGTGCTGTGCAAGTAATTTAAATGCCATGCCTTCTGTTTGAATTCTGTCAAACTGGATGGCATCTATCCTCACTTCTAGGAGTTTCTTCACAGAAATTGTCCTTGATCTTACTGTGATCCATATCAATATTTCCTGTGGAAGTGTTTCCTTTCTTGAATCCCATTATTGTACCAGTCTTTGAGCTGCATGTTGGTTTTGGTGTCTTGGAGTTGCCAGCAGTTCACAAGTCGTCTTGTCAGGGTAAAAGGGCACCTTGCACTCTCTCACATCAGCACTACATTGTTTTGATTGTGGTATTGGTTCCTTCTGGGCACAACTTGAAAATGTGTGACTAAGGCAGAAGCCATGGTAATTTCTTGCAGAAGTTTTCATTTGAAGGAGATAAACCTGGAGACCTGCAATACCTGAAACTGTGTATGTGCAACAGGTAAAAGTGAGAGCAGCTGGATGCCAGGATTAAAATTCTGGATATAAACATGCTGATCTTAGAAATTAATATTGGGAAATCAGGGTATATCCTTGTCACAATAGGTGTTGTACCAAAGGTAGGTTACAGGAGCATCAGTGCTTTTGCTTTATAATGAGTTACACCAGAATAGTGTTTCAGTTGTGCTCAGTGCTTACACTGTCACTCAAAATGTGGTTTGGATTTGGACAATCTGGCATGATGCTGACATTTCAAATCCTGCAGTTTTGATTACGTGTGTGAAAACAAGAAAGTGAAAAGAGGATAGGCTGTTTAAAATAGTGTGGATTGTTAATTTGCATTAGGTGTGGAGAGAGGTCAGATTTTCTATTTTTCACTCTATACTTAATATTGTGGTAATTATGGTAATTTAAAAGAAAAAGAAAAAGTTCTGAACTGGGAGGAGGTGAAATACTTTTTGAAACAGTAAGTATACACTCCATGCAGTACTATGTACAAGCAGTATACCACAGTCTGTTCAAATAACCTCAGGGCTCTGAAATTTCTTATGCTCTGAACTTTGAAGCCTGGAACACTGCTCTTATTTCACTGCTTTGTGCCACCTGTAAAATCACATTTGTCAGGAGACTAAGTGAGTATATGCTGGTGGGTTTTTAGTGTATCCAGTGAAACACTAACTAGTCTGTGTAAAAGGAATACCATTTTATATTGCAAGATGAGCAACAAAACTTAGGGTACTAACCTCAGACAAACTGTCTTTGGGACCTAATTTTGCTCTGTTACAGAAGAAAACCCAGGTGCTTCATCTGGTGTACATTTCTGTGCACTGCTGGTTTATACTGATCAGTGTTTTCTCTTTTCTCATTTATTCAGGATATACGACTCAAATCCTGAACAACCAAATATATTCCAGGTGGAGCAGCTGGAACGTCTCAAGAAAGAACTGCCGGAGCTGAAAAGCTGTGTGTGTCCTCCAGTTAGCCACTTCAAATCCATATCTGCATGTAAATGCCATCTTAGTTACCTGGAAGAGAAAGCTGTAGATAACTTGAAGAGTGTTCAGATGCAGAAGGACTAATTTTAGGCAGAGTGCTGTTTTGTATCTATAAAATTTTCACCATTGAAATAGTTCTGTCTATGCTTTCAGGTTGGTTTGTTTTAATTTTAGGTTTTAAAATAGCAATAACTGCGTTCCTCCTTCCTAACAGTACTTAGTAAAATTTCAAACAATGTTATAATATTCAGCCAGTTATAGTTATTGTTCCAATTTACATATACAGTTTTAACTTTTTCCTCAAATCATCTCAAATCCTGAAAAAGAAAATTATCACTAATGCTTTTTAAAAAACCAAAAATTAATTAAGCAGTCTCAGTAGTGAAAGCTCAGAAATTACAATGATCTGATATTGAATATGCTGAAAATTTATTTTGATTTTACTTACAGGCTGACAAGCTGTAGGATTTATCTGAGAGCAGGAAATTAAGAAAGTGATTTTAAGATACGTATAAATAGATCTGGCGTATAAAAGATCTGAACAAATTGGTACCTCATGTATATGTATTTGCACTGGTAGCTCCACTTGTATAAAGCTTTGTGCCATTTTAAAATATTTATTTATTTTTTAGTAAACTGCAGCTCATTTTTCCCCACTTCATTGGACATTCAGGCTGCTGCCTTTGTTTCCTCAGCTCTCAGTTCAGTGGTACAGTGCCCATGCACAGCAATCAGGGGGGCACCACGAGTACAGGTTTTTCATTAATTGCGCACAGGCCTGCTAAACTTTAAAAAGGTTGCTAACAATCTTAACAGAATTACAGAAACATCTTCAGTGGTCGAGAATCTGTTTTGCACAGTAACCTTAATGAACAGAGTCCGTACCCTGCACAAACTCTACAAAATGCATGCTTTATCTATTAAGCATGAAATTTAGGTGTTTGCTGAGGTCCTTGCATCTTTATGGTGCTAGTTATGTGTGAAGGGTGCAAGGACCAACTCAACAACTTAATCTCGTTTGCCTGAGAAACCACAAGCCTGTTATTCACAAACATTTGGCCATACGTGGTTTGTCTTACTTACATAATGCAAGCTAGTGGCTTTTGTATTTTGCAAGATTTTTGGCTTTTACCATGGAGCAAGAATCAAAATGTACTGAATTCAGATAATCAGTATTCTGTTGGCTGGTATCTGTCCTCTGTAATTTATTACCAAGTCACAGTTTAGAGTTCTTAATAGATTAGTATGCATGTCCCTTCTCCTCCTGACATTGCAGGTCATGCCAACACAACAGCTGTAACTTTCTACTGAAGTGTTAATGTATAATAAGAATGGAAAATATTTATTTTTTTTCTCTTGTAAATTGACAATGAAAACAATAGTATGTACTATATTCTTTATATACAGTCATTGCTACATATAGAACTGATTGTACAAAGAGTAAAGCCATTGCAAATAAGTGCTTGAGCCTGCACTGCTGAGCAGTTTGAAACAGCTTGTTTTGACTTGTGCATTTTAGTATTTAAAGTTTGTTTGTCCTGCACAAACAGCACAGTAGTGATTAGGTATCTGGAAGCCTTCTTTTATTAAAAAAAAAACAAACAAAAAAAAAAGCAAAACAACCCTAAACCAAAACTGGAAGTGTGTGAGCTGTGTTTTTGAGAACGGGAGGGGGCACTGAACCAGAATCTTGGCATGAGGAGCCTGTGGCTGTTGCTTGATACATTCTTCACCCATGCGATTAATTCTTAATTTTTTTTCCTAATATTTTTCCCCTCATTTGTGTACCCTGTGGGATCCTCTTGATAAGTCTTAAGGGCTTTGCCAGCTGATACTCAACTCCTAGCAGAGTTTGTGTCACTGCTTGTGAAAGCTGGGCAGCACATCCACAGAGATGTTGAGTGTGACACCTGTCCTGTGTGAAGGTGGTGTAAAAGCTGTGCTGTGTGAAGCACCCTCTCAGACTAACCACAGTGAGGTGCTCAGGGGAGCTTAGGCACCCTTAAAATCCTATTTCCCATTCTTCAGTGCTCAGGGAATAGCATTTGCCTGTTCTGTTTGAGGGGAGTGGGGGTGGAGATAAATCCACCCACTGATGATTTTACAGGACATTTTTGAGTAGCGTTCGTGTTGGTGTTTTCTTGCTGACTCCCTTTTTTCTAAGTTGTGTCAGCAACTTCCTCCAGACCTGAGGAGCTTCAGCAGCTCTCCTGCTGTGCCACAGCCACTGGCATTGCAGACGGGATAGAGGGAACCAAAGAGCAGGAATTTGGGATCTGGCAGGGGAAACTGCCACCTCCTGCTTTGGAGTGCTTGTTGGAGACCAGCATGGTCCAGGGCAGAGAAGGCTTTGCTCCAGACAAGGGACCGCTGCAGAATTTTAATCCAGAGATGTGTGAGCTGTAGGGGAGACAATTTCACTCTCAATTTTGGAACATTTCCTTTCGGCCCACCCAAGGGCTGGGCTCTACATCTATAGTATTGGCTGCTGAATGATACTCCCACTGTATTCCAAATCTGCCATGGGCAATGAGTAAGGACTGTTCTAGTTACACCAGTTGTGAGCTCCTGATGCAGCAACCAGCCAACAGCACACCAGCTCTCCTGCCCTGGAGGACATCAGGGATGGATAGAGCTCAATCATGGACTGAATGAGCTCTACAGACACCTGGGAGGGACAGCCATTGACTATGGAAACGATGCCTGTACTTGTGTATATTTTTATATATATATATATATGTATGTATGTAGTTGGAAGGTGTGGGAGCTGGGCATGACGTAGCTGATGTAGAATAAGGGGTAGAGATTGTCTTGGTTTTGGCCAAGGACAGGGTTAATTTTTGGTCACAATAGGTGCCAGCTCAGTAAGCTCTTGCTGCCTCCACATGGCTGAGGACATGGCTGAGGGAGCATGGCCAGGACTGAGATGTCACTCAGTTCCACCTCATGCCATTGCTGGGGGCAGGGAGAAGGAATTCTTTGGCTTTTGAGAGGAAGAGGTGGCTTGCAGTCAGAAACAAGAGTTGGGGATGGACGGGTCAGGGTGGGGTGCTGGGGTCACATTGGACCAGGCTCTGCTATGAGCGCTTCGCATGTGACTCTCCCTCTCTTTTGCAGACTGGTGTTAGTGTTGTTGCTGTTCGTTTTCTTATCTCATTGCTGTTTCCAGTAAAGGAGTCTTCCTCAACTCATGATCCTGAAGTTTTTGTATCTCCAGTTCTCCCTGGCCACCTCTGGGAGGAGAGGAGGAGCACACAAGTGGAAGTGTGGTTTGGAGTTTTGAGGGGAGAGAACTAAATTGGGGAGCACCATTCCTAAACCAGACACCACCCAAAGAAGTGAAGGAAAGTCCTTGGCACCATCAGAGAACCTGCTTGAGCACCCTCTGCTGCCCATGCTCTCTCCAGGGTGCCAAGACCATGGGGAGAGAGAAGGGAGACTTAGGGGAACCCCAGCCCTTTGTAGCCATATCCAGGTAATGGTAAACCTTCCAGGCATCCAGGTCCCAGCAGGGAGCACAGGGACCTGCTTCCTTCCTGAATCCTGTGCAAGCCTGGCACAAGGATGAAGATAATCCCCCAATGTTTTGGTTTAGGAGTGGTATTTCCTAATTTAATACTCGAACTGAACTGTTCCACGAGGCACTCACCTCACCCTGCAGGGGTGTGAAGAGGAGAATTGAAGACAAAGGATAAGATGATGAGTTAAGAACAATTTACCGGAATCAGCACTGGAATAAGGAAAATGGAACAGTAACAGTCACAACATCAATAACAGGAGGGAACAGACATTACCCAACCGCTCCCTCTGCCACATTCATTGGAAGAGAGCCCTTCTGCTGTCCCTGGAAAACGACATGAGGTGGTACAGAACACCCTCTGGGTCCTGGGCAGAACCAGGATATTCTCCACCCCCCATTCTATACCATGTGTGTCATGCCCAGATCCTGCACCTTCCAGCTATATACAGATACGTATTTATAAATATAAACACACAAACATAGGTATCATTTCCATAGTCAGTGGCCATCGCTCCAAGGTGTCCGTTGAGTTCATTTAGTTCATGACTGAGTTCTCTCTGTCCTAGACATCTTCCAGGTCAGGAGAGCTGGTGTGTTACGATACGCAGTGGCAGTCCGCACCTAGGAAATTTGGATGCTACCGCCAAAATTTCTCCAAATAATTGGGCATTCATGTATTTTCAGTCACATAGATCTTGTACCTTAACTGTAAAAATGCAGCAAAATTCTCGGTCACAAAAGCTGCCAGCTGAGAAAACTCTCACTGGCTCCACATTTGTTTCACGCCCCTGGAATTACACCCCACATCCTGGAGTGGTACACTTTCCTTCTCAGCTACATCCATCATACGAATCCCCCAGAGCCCAGCTTCAAAGCTTCAAACAGCCAGCAACTTCTTCCATACAGATCTGAGAAAAGAAAGCCAGCCCTGGCCTTCCCCTTGCAGCCTGTAACGTGCACCACACGCAGGTCTTTGCTCTTTCCTTTCACTGTATGTGCCCTCAGATTCTCTCACAGAATCTATGTCCAAAACTAAAAAAAACCCAGCAGCTGCTCCCACAGAGAAGGTCCTGGAAAAAAGAGCCAGTGCTGGACTACACCCTTCTTTTGTAACCTATAAACTGCACTGAGATGATTCACTTCCCCTTCTTCACTCTTGCCGAGCTGGGATCCAAACATGAAACCCTTCACTAACTGCTCCCACAGTAAAGGTGCCAGGGCAAAAAATGTGGGCTTTTACCTTCCCACGGTCACCATTCAGAACTCCACCCTAGATCCCTGTGTCCTTCCTAAACAATTAAATGTACCGTGACACTGCCACAAAAACCCAAAGGGCAGATCTGAAGTCAAGAATGTCTAGACACTACTGGCAGAATGTGCCAGGACAAAAAGAAACACCTCTATTTTGGAAGGCAAGCAGCTGTCTCCAGTGTTCCTGCTGCAGGTAACAGGCTGCCCTGGGGACGGCAGAGGCCAGCACCAGCTTTATTTCATGGCACTTCCTGTGTGGAAGCAATCCACTCCCAGGAGCCCTGCACCAAAATTTGGATACTGCCTCCAGTGTTGAATACATCCACCAGGGACTGCTCTAACACAGAAGTTCTCCCGAAGGAGCTGTTGGCTGGTTTGTACCTCCCCGGGGCAGCATCTCCTGCGCAACCAACTGTGGGGTGAGGTGCTTTCCTCAGCAAATAAAAGCATCCTCATCCTCTTTTCTGGAGCCCACCTCCAGTATTTGGATACCAACTCCAAAATTGTGTATGTCCAGGGATATCTTTCAGACAAAACTTTCCAGAATAGAAAGCTCTTACTGGTTTATACCTCCCTAGGGAACCCTGTCATGTTATGCTTTTCTTTCAAGTGGCCAGCACCTGACAAGGACAAGGATGAATAAGTGACTTCTTTATTTAAGTCAATGATGACACTGATTAGATGAAAATGTAAAAAGATAAAAATGCAAAATGGCAAAACGACAATCTGATCAGAATTATTTACTACACAATAAAACTTCTAATACAGAGCTCTGTTTATTGCACCAATAATATAGCCAGCTTAATAACTATAAAATAGAGATTGATGTTACTCACCCGTGTCACTGACCATGGGCAAGTCTCTCACTCAGCCTCCGGAGGTGTCCCTGAGGGGTTCCCACCCAAGGGAAGGATCTTCATGCATCTAAAAGAGAGATGCTAGAAAAACTGGGACTGATCTTTTACAGTATGAAGAGGTTGATTGTCCTGCAACTTTTAGATTCTGTGTTGTCCTCAGCAGAACACATTTATTTTTGAGTCCGATTTTGCCAGCTCTTTGGTTTCTTCTGCTCAAAACTTCAGTCTCTCACTTCGCTACCAGGCTCTTTCACATCCCTGTTGATGCCCACCTCAGCCTCACCCTCCTGAAGGGCCTAATTTAAGAGAGTTTGGCCAAGCTGGTCTCAGCATTCTTCACCACTGAACCTAGTGTTCAACTGAACCCCTTGTTTCTTAATCCAACACCAAAAAATTGTAAATAAGACAAAGAAGGGATTCTTCAAAGCTGTCCCAGCCCTTCCAAACAGAACAGCACCAGTGCCCCTGCCCCTCATAACGCAGTTGCTCGTTCCTCACACCAGTCCTGTGCTCCCAGGAACAGGAGAGCTTCATCTCTGTCCCTTACAGAGACAGAGAGACCGCTCTGGAGGTGTGTCTGTGCAGCTCCGTGCCTGCATTCCCACTGCTCTCCCTGTTTTAGGTCTGCCTCATATCCAAGTTTTTACATTATGTGTAGCTGGGCCCCCTTAGGGCACATGGAATCTCACTAGAGAAGTGGGAATCAGGTGCATGCAGCAGAAACACTCTCCCACCATTGAAGAAGAATTCATGAAGGTCAGCACAGATTCCAGATTTAAATGAGAAAAGGCCTCCAGAAGAAAAGAAAGATGGCATTATCCGCTTAGATGTCCTTGCTTCAACAGACTGGAAATAATAGAGGTCAAGGCCTGGATAAGAGGTATCCATCCCACCCCTCACTGCCCCACCAGCACTGTGGTTCTGTGCTTGCTCTACCACGTAACCTTGCCCCTCACTTAATCTGCTTATTAAAAGCATTTGCCCAATTTTTCTGATGTTGCAGCCTCCTCCATTGATCTGCCCCCCTCTTTCTCCAAGGGACAGTTTTTACACTGTCTTCCTTTCTCAAAGTCCTTTCTTTGCACTTTTTGGCCTCAGCCTCTGGAGTTTGCTGTATGCCCAAGCGAGTGTGTTAAAAAGGAGTAAATATTCCATATAAAGAAGAAGGGGAATGACTTGCCGCCATGGACTACAGACAAAAAAGAAAATAAAAGAAGTGAAACAGCTTGAGAAGTCTCACCATTTTACATCATTTGTGTTACATTGGCATTTCCAGTCTCCTTCTGAGATGATGGAGGCGCTTTGCCCTGCAGTTTGATTGCCCACATCCCTGGATGTCTGTGGGACACTTCTAGGCCCCACTGTTTGCTGCGGCCACCTCAGGTGTGGGGGTCACGCTGGCTCACCGTGCAAATAAAAGGGGACTCGGGGCTGTCCAGGTGGACGGGCACAAGTGTCCCCTGCTGGCCTCAGACGTGGCCCCAGTGCCGCTCGCCGTGCCCAGGGAGCTGCCCGGCACGCTCAGCCCGTGCGGGGCCCGCCGGGCTCCGCTCCCAACGCCCCGGGGCTGCCCCTGCACCTCCCGGACACCTCCCATGTGACTCCAGGTCACAGGGCTCGGCCACACCTGTGCCACTCACAGCTGTCTTCATCTGTCAGCAGGAAGCAGGAAGGAAAGAAACCAGGGTAGGAAGGGGAGAAAAAGAGGCAGAAACGAGAGCAGGAAGGGGAGGAAAGGAGGAAGAGAGAGAGGGAGAAGTAAGGAGGCTGCATTTAGCAGTGACGAGCAGCGTGGCTGATACTCACCGTGCCAGAGGCTTCCAATGTCCTCCTCAACTTCCACCAGCTCTTTGCCCCGTGGCCTGGCGGTCCTGACGAGCTTCCCAGATGCGCTCTTCATCCCTGAAATCGTGAGTGCTGACTTTTCCCTGGGGGAGGGCCGTGGCTGCTGGTGGGGCGCCCAGCACACCTCGTGCTGCAGGTGGCCGCGGCGAGAGACTTGTCCCCAAACATGTGGCTCTGGACCCACGCCAGGTCCCTGAGCCACGAGGGGCTGGGGGCCGGGCACCCTCGGAGAAAAGCACAGGGCCTGAGGCTCTGAAGCTTTCCTTTAATCTGCAGTGGGGTTTTTCTGGTGCCTTTGAAAAAACTCTCGTAATTTCCCACCTAAAAAAAAATTGCAGAGGTTGCTGCTGGGTTTAAAGTAGGTTGCCAAATTAATTAACCAGAAGGTGATTTTAGCGGGTGGTACAGGCAGAGGATGAGCCGCTGGCTTAGAGCAGGGGATTAGGGCCACTTGAGGGAATTGTTTGCAGCAGCAAAGAGCCCGGTCAGCCGAGGCTGTGCTGCTCCATTGCAACAGTCCCGAACCGCGGGTGCCGAGCGCTGGACCTGGGCGTGTGGCTGAGCGCAGGGCGAGCAAACACCTTGTAACTTCTTTCTGCTTGTAACTTCGTTGAGCAAGAGGAGATCATAATCATAATGCATTTGGCACGTGTGGTTAAAAGCAGATGCTGTGAGCACCGGCTAAAAGATACAAAATCTCAACTGGAACCTTTTCCCTGTGTCCTCTGCCCCACATATGAAACGTGCTCTTCTCACTAGAGCTTGGGAAGCCTTTTTCCAAATTCTGAGCACTTTGGTCCAGCATTGAAAGCTCTGGCTGAGTGTTATAGGATGGCATTCAGATTCTTTCATGCTAAAAACTTCAGCTCTGTCATCTGGCACCAAATCCTTCCCTGTCACTCAGCTT
The DNA here is from genome assembly GCA_013398955.1 of Callaeas wilsoni. Classification (NCBI taxonomy): domain Eukaryota; kingdom Metazoa; phylum Chordata; class Aves; order Passeriformes; family Callaeidae; genus Callaeas; species Callaeas wilsoni. Next base: position 49,364 of record VWPU01019456.1, read on the forward strand.
GGTCCATACTCCTGGGATTTAGGGCATTTCCTTCGTTCTCCTGGTGATAACAATGCAGCAAAGGAGATGTAGAGAGAGGCTTGGCTTCGGCCCCTCCAGTTGTGCTCTGCAGACCTGGTCTTTGCCTGAGAGCAAGATCCAGGTTTCCTGCAGCTACATGAAGGAGGATGTTAAGTCCCTGTGGAGGTTTTGGCTGGACAGACACTGGCCAGCCACCCCTGCCACTGAGTTGTGTTAGTCCTGGTGCTGAGCCTGCTGTTCACCTCAGCATGCTTATTCCCCTTGAACTGTTTGTTTGCAATCCCTGTCTCCAGGGGATCTGGCAGGGCAGCTTGCTGAAATGAGCACCCTATCCTTTGGTTTGGGTAAGATCTGGAAAGGTGCATCCTGGAGGCCCAAGATCCACTCAGGAAGGAGGAATGCTGTGTGACTGGATTTCTCCACCTCCAGGAAGACTCTGGGCTGTGCAGCTGTATGACCTCTGCTGTGTACAAAGGACGTGGCTGCCTTGAATCACAGCTTTCAGAGGGATAAAGAGTTTCTCATTCCTCAGTGGAATCTCAGATTGTCTACCATGGGCCAAGATGGTAACAACAAAACTAAACAAAACAAAACAAAATTGGCATTTTAAATCCCAAGACTGTTGTGAAATTTTCAGAAGATCCTACCTGCAGCTCAGATGATTGCCACATCTGCATGGGCTGATTAAGAGCTACCATTTTTAATCTGTGAGGCTCAGTTTAATTCTTGTAATCTATTTAATTTGAAGAACTTTCTGCACATATGGATACCCAGACCTATGTGGGAAATCTGAAACAAGCTGAAAGCAGGTATGTTTGCCTCGTAAAGGCTATTTAAAGGATAACTTTTTTCCTTAGACTTCTGTCCACATCCTGCTGTGAGTTTTCGAAAGCCTCTCAGTCCTTCCTTTCTTTTTTATAAGTCTGCACCATAAAACCAAAGTCAATAATCAAACCATGTCAAACAGACTTTTCTGAGTGAGTGACCACTCAGCCTGCAGGAAGGAGAGATTGTGAGTGATAGGAAGTGAGCCATGGTACTTCTTCCCCCAACCTCATATCTCACCATAATTTGTGCTTGATTTTAATGGAGCAGCCATAAGGCTTTTCCTCAGGATTTTTAGCTGCAACACACTCATTGTGTCACCACAGGCGTGAATAAAAGGACTGGGTTAGCGTTCAAGTGTTAGTCTGTGGTTGTTACAAGAGGCAGCAGAACAGCAGCATTGTGTGGAAGACCCATTTTCACTCAGGCCATTGCCACATCTCAACCCCATAATTGATGTAATGTGTCAATTAGCATAATGGCACCAATAAACTTTCCTACAACTGCGGGATGACACAAATGATGCAACATTTTCTAGTTATCATAAATCAGAAACTTTCTTTCCACTTGCAAAATGCCCGGAAGGAAATGGAAATGCCACAATGAGCATGAGCTGGCACTTGGATGCTGACTGGGGTATGCTGGCCCTACAAGGATCAGAATGATCTTAGAGTCAGCAAGGCTCTCCTGCCTCTGGACATTTGCCTGAATCCCAGACTGGCTGGTGGTGAGGGATAGGTCCCCACAGCAGCACTGGTCCACACAGTGGGGGTTCAGCTGAGGAGCTCCTCATCACAGGAGGCTGCACAGACTAAACTTTGCACAGGTCCAAGAAACAACCGGGCTGATTTGTGACACAGAAAAGCTACTGAGCTCACTTCAGTGCAAAGGCACCATTTGCACTCCAGGCATTCCACAACATCGAACATCATGCTCCCATCTTCTTGTGCAGGAGACTGCAGCTGGTGAAGGGATGGAGCCTAGACATAGCTGTCCCTATGCCCCACTAGAAAACCCACGGCAAACTCCCAGGGCTGGCTGAGAAGGTCCCACCTGCTCCCACACCAGCAGCTGGGACCAGGCACAGCTCTGGTGTAGCCAGTGAAGGATGACCCAAAGAGCTGGAGCAGCAACACAAGGTCCCTTTCCCAAGCAGGAGCTGGGAGCCTCAGGCTTATTTCCCTTACCCAGAGAGTCAAACCTCTCCTCAGCTTGTTCGCTCCTTTTGGGGTGATATTTGCATGTGGCCTTTGTGAGGGCAGGTGTCTGTGCTGTTTGTGCACGTGAGCTGGGTTTGACACTGCTCCTGGCAGGAATTCCACACGCTGGGTGTGAAGCAAACACACCTGTCCTAAGTCAGCCTCCCTGTTCACTAAAACCAGCCCTGAGAAGGGTCTGAACCAGCCTCCTGAGCACACTGGTGTAGGGAGGGTGTGAATGGCAGTGGCACCAGGAGGCAGGGCAACAGTGAGGATTTTTTTGGGTCAGGATCAGTTGGCAGATGCTCCCAGCTAAATGCCCAGTTTCAGGTGGAGGCTGGGAAGAACTCATGGGCTGTTGCCATATGCAGTGCCAGAGGTGTGTGTGGCTTTTGGCTCTGCTCTGGATGAGTCATTTTATCCCATGCTCACCCTGTCCCCCACTTTGACTTGCAGATCTTTGGGGGCCTCGTGTGGATCCTGGTGGCATCCTCGAAGGTCCCGGACCCCATGCTGCAGGGCTGGGTGATGTTTGTCTCCGTGTTCTGCTTCATCATGTCCATCTGCCTCCTGTGCCTCTACCTCTGCGGGGCTCACGGCGGCGGCAGCGCCTGCTGGGTCACCTTGGTACGTGCCTGTGACAAACCCCAGGGCCTCCCCTGCCTGGCCGTGCCCTGCAGAGCAGGGTGCAGTTGCTGCACTCCAAACTGCAGGCTGGGGGTGTTTGTAGGGGCAGTTTGATTCCCCTCGGAGGTGACTGTGTGATCCTTGTTCCTTAGGATGTCATCTGCCACGAGACAGCAGCGCTGTTCTACCTCAGCGCCGCGGTGCTGGAAGCCTACATGACCTATGTCCTTGGCCTGCTGCACCTGACACAGGAGTACAGGGAGAACATTGCTGCCGTGGTGAGTGCCTGGCACGAGGTGGCTCTGGAGCGGCCTCAAGTGCAAATCCTTATTTGCACCAACAGTTTGGGGAGGGGGGAGAGAAAGCGGTCGCAGTCCCACCACGCACGGATGTCCCCCGGGATGTGAGGAATAGGGCATGTCACGAGGCGTGTGCTCACTGCTGGAGTGGCAGCGTGCAACAGAAAATTGACTGGCCGGTGTGTTTTACCGTCACAGGTGTTTGCATTCGTGGCCACCCTGCTCTATGTGATCCACAAGGTGTTCTCGCTCCTGCGATGGAAATCATCCTGAGAGCCTGAAGAACCCCAGGAACAACGACTGCCATCTCCAGGCTGGGTTTGGGTTTCGTTTTTTAATGTATATCCTATAAACAAGCAGCTTTTCATGTGGGATCTTGGTGATGAAGACGAGGAGCCTGCCAGAGAAAGGCACAATCTGTTTCCCTTCAGTCTCTTACAGGCTGGGTACAGTTTGATGCTGGGGCCTAAATAGAAAAAAACCATCCAGCTTTTAAAAACATGGTATAATTGGGTTGAAAGGGCTAAAATCTCCCTGAATTGTGCCTTTATGCCTCTAGAGTTGTTACTGGTATCAGGGGAAACCTGAACAACCAGCGCTAAGGAGCACGGGTATGAAACTGTGTCATTTTAATTGCTGAGTGCCCATTTAAGTCTGTCTCCCTCCCTCAAGCTGCTGTACAAATTAATATTTTCATGCAGTTTCTGAAAATGCCTTCTCTGACTTGCGATGAGCAATGGGGACAATATTTCACTCAGCTCAGGAGCAGTGTGGATCACTGCAGCTCCTGAAGGGTACTGCTGAGTTCTGAGGCACAACCGCAACGCCAGGAATTGCCCCTGCCTTTGATCCCCCTACAAGGCACAGCCTGGAAGGGGTGCAGTAGGCTGTAGGAGAATTCTATGTGTGATCGGAATCAAATCCTCAACAAGCAGAGGCAATCAACTCCTGCTTTTGGTGAATGGCTACTCCCTCATGCACTGCCACGGTGTCACTAATAAAGATGGGTTTGCTGTGATTTTGAGAACGGGTGAGTCCTTGCTGCTCTTTTCCCCTTTGCTGCGCCCAGGCACAGCCCCAGGAGCACTGCACCCTGACAGGGCAGTGCCACCACGGGGAATGAGTGGCTGTGTGGAGTTCAGTTGCCAGCTGGGGTTAAACCATGACAATGAATTAATTTAAATGGGGTTTAGACCCAGGAAGGGATGTTTTCACATGTTAGAGGTGCCTAAAAAACAGAGGTACCAAATTATCCCTTCCAGCCTGTGGGGCAAAAAATTCTTCCATTTTAAGTCTGAAGTTCCTGGATAACAACAAGGACTAGAGAACAAGAGGGAAATACAAGTTCCCTTAGAGACCCCTCTGTCGCTTCATATCTGGAGGAACTTTTGACCTGTGACCATGAGTTTGGTTTGAAGCTTTTTAATTGCAAACTAAGGAAAACATGTGTGAGTTTTTTTCCTTGCCAAAAACCAGCCTGACTTGTTTTGCTTGTGTTACTGTGACAACAGTGAACTGGTTTCAACAGAGGTGGAAAGAGAAACCCCTTTTCACAGCAGGGAGGGAACTCAAAGCCACTTTGGACAATGGCACACGGCTCTGAAGTTCAACATCCACCTCTTGAGACTGGTTTCATCATCCCATCAGCATGGGGTGTGTGTGGGGGTGTTGGTGCCCAGGTTCTATTAACGCCCCTGCATGTGACACTGGAACACAAAGATGCCTTTCTGCTTGGGTGTGTTTACAAAGGCAGGGATCTGCAGTCCTGCCCTGGGATGAGCTGTCTCTGTTCCTCCTGCACCCAGGTGTGCCCAGCGCCCGGGCAGCACTGCTGGGTGCCCGGCCCCCCACATCCCCGTCCCTGTGCCTTGTGGCCATCACATCTACCGCCCATGTCTTGGCATGGCTCCAGTCTCGTTCCTTCTGCCTTGCTGCGCCCTTTGCTGTCCCCTTGCCCGCCACACACCAGTTCACACCAGTCTGCACTGGTTCCTCTCCGTGTCCTTCTGTCCCCACTCTGCTGAGTGCCTCCCCCACAGCATCAGCCCAGCCTTGCTAGAAGCCAGCACTGGGGAAAAACAGCCGGGTGCTGCTGGCATGGGAGTGTCCATTGGCTGCGGGCCACCCGGGAGAGGCACCGAGGGAGGCTCTGTGGCCCCAGGGTCACCTGGGCTGAGCCTTCGCCTGGGGAGGGCTGGGCAGATGGAAGGGACGCGTCCCCACCAGAGGCTCAGGAATGAACTGATGGAAAATGGTGCTGAAACTCTGATACCCTCCCGGTGTGACCCCAAGCTCAGGCCGTGCAGCTGCGCAGCTTGCAGGCTGAAGGGGTGCTGCTGCTTGGCACAGGGCTGCGGCGCCCCAGCACAGCACAGTGACACAGTGACGCAGTGACACAGTGACACAGTGACACAGTGAGGGGTGGCTGCTGAACTGCACCGATGTGCACCTTCCCTGCACGGTGGAAAGAAGAGAAAATGACACAAAAGAGAGGTCCATCACGCCCAGCTTTCCAGTCATGTCAACACAGCCCTGAAGACTGACCTGCCCTGGAAGCTGGGCAGCCCAAGGGAGCTGTCTGGAAAATGGCACACCCCCAACAGTTCCTGAAGGGAAAGATGCTGCCCAGAGCTCAGAGAATCTCCCAGGACCTACAGACCACGTGTGCAGCACGTCTCTTCCCCACAGAGAGCCCTGAGGGCAGCACTGGTCTCAGAATTTGCTGTCACTCTGCTGGAAACACTGGGCATGATGGACACTGCAGGCTAGCAAGGCTCTTCCCTTGGGGATACTTCCATGGGGTCAGTGGCATACTGGCAGGGCTCCCCAGGATGTGGGAAGGACGGCCCTTGCAGTTTGCTGACCACAGGCACTGCAGTCCCTGCCTCCAGAGCTGCTCCCAGCCTGGCCCAAAATGTGAGGCTGCTCCATCCCATGCTCTGGAATTCCCAGATCCCCCCAGACTGGTACCTCCCCATCCCTGGGATTCCCTTGCAGATGTAACTGGCTGGAGCAGCCCATTTAAAAAGGCCCAAATCAGGCGTTTTTTTCCAGAGCACTTACAAGTCCCATTCACACTGCTGAACCACTGGGCTGATTGTGCCCCTGCAGCCACCACCGGATTTCATCTGGTTGTGTGACTGGAGCTCCCATCTCTGCTCTTCTCCAGCTTCCTCAGCAGGACAAGGAGGGCTGCAGGCATCTGCTCTAGAGAGCAGGCAACTACATGCCAGTTAAACCAATCTATGCACTTGAAGGCAGGCAAAGCCTCAGTTCCCGTTAAAAACAAGATTGCAGATGTATTCATTAACTATGCCAAGATTGTAATCTCGGTTGCTCTTGTTTAACGAAGTGGTGAAGTGGTTTAACCACCGTGTTAACTGTTCTCCAAATATTTGCATATTGGATACCTTGCCTCTGGCAATGCAATGAGTTAGGAGAACTTCCATCTTCTCCTGAATTGCAGGAGAAGAATTTGATTTTTAATAGAAAACTGTGGCCAGCTCCATGGAAAATGCTGGAGTTTCTCATTTTACAGTCAGCTCTGTCTGTGAGCGATGAGTAATCTGTGTGCTGGGTAAAACATCTACACAAGCACCTATGTTAATAGGCACAAACTTGTGGGAACAGTAAAGCCACAAAAGATTAATTTTACGTAGGAACCTAAGCTCAACAGCAGAGATGCAAGCCGAATGTGAGCACACATTCCCCAATAGCAGAAAGTTTGCAACCTGAACACCTGGCATTCCTATTGAAGGTGTATTTAGCCTGAACTGACAAACAGGAAAAAAAGCCTTCATCCCACTGCTCAGCAGGCATGGGCTTGGAATTAGAATTTTCATTGCAAGAGTGAGATAAAACTCAATTCAATTCACCCTGCCTGTCTGTATACACACAACTGCTGTCTTTAGAAACCTGCATTGAAATCAATGTAAAACATTGCTCCTAAATGTCTTCACCATCAGAACTTCAAATGTAAATTCCCAGGTTGGTCTGAAGGATTTCTAAGGTTTTTTTCTCCCATACTAACAAAAGACGTGGCCCAAGCATCTTTTGGCATTTGGGGAAATGCCATCACAATGGCACTCAAAGATTGGGAGGTACAGAATGTAACCCCTGAGCCTCAGGAGTGAGACACATGGTGCACACATGAACTCCCACTACTGCTGCTTGCTTCAGCATCTCCCAGACACCAGCATTTTGCAAAAAAAAATGGACCCAAACAAACACAAACTAAACCCACTCTGATGATTCTTTACTGCTTTCACAATCTTGTATTCTCAACAGCTTCCCAAGAGCTCGTGAAGGAAACATGGGAGCTCTTGATTAAAAACTATCTCCTGGAATGGAGTAAATGCATGCTTGAAGCCAAAGACACATTCACTGACTGTTTCCATCTGAACATTCCCACTTGGACAGTGGTCAGGAGAACTGTGGGAAAGCAAACAGTGTTCCTGGACAGCAGCAGTGACATGGATGGCATTGGAGAGCTCCTGCTGCTCTCCCCTGAAGCTCAAGCCCAGACACCGTGTCTGTGCCGGGCTTTCCCAGCTGCACCTCTGAGCTGGAGACACAGAGGGAGCCAAGCTGTCAGCACGCCGCCCGTCTGACACTTGCCCAGGGAGATCTCAGCATTCCCTGGGCTTCTTTCACCTCCCTCCACTCCAGCTTTGTGTTTGGAACGTCATCCTCAGGCTCAGGATCCTCACGGACAGTCCCCTCGGGCAGGGCCACCACGATGGGCAGAGGGCCCTGCTCCTCCCGGAACTCCACCACGTAGAGGCTCTTCTGGTTTGCCAGCTGCTGGTGAGTCTCCTGGGAGCAGGACAGGGAAAAGACAACCAAAACAATGATGGACAGCATGGCTTTACTTCAGGCCAAAATCTACATGGGATATGGGGCGGGGAAAAAGACCCCAAGAAGTGATTTCCTAATAAACAGTTTAAGCACTGTGTAAATGAAATGACTTGTCGGGCTCATCTTCCTGGGCAAAAATTCAGACAGCCAGACCTCAGATATACTAATCAGCACTCCAATGTCACCCTAAAGGAACTTGCTTCTGGAAAGACATAACCTGCTCATAAACATGCCTGTTGCCATGTTAGTACCGTGCAGGAACATATTTATGTCTTTATGTGGATATAAATTTTGCTTTGACAACAGAAAAGTGCTCATTACTGCCCTGACAGGTGGTATTAGCTAGTGTAATTATATGAATGTAACATTATTTTCAACTACACTTCTTCCTCGACTACAAAGTGTTTTGGTAACACTCAGGTTTTACAGAATAAATGTTTACAGGTGACAGGAAATTCTTCCCATTCAGGGCAGTGAAGAAAACATATCAAGTGCATAACTCTCAAAGCAATAATTTACACAGCAGGCCCTTCTTATTCTCATTCTGTGGAAGATTCTCAGAGACAAAGCACTGAAAACACAATGCCAGACTTCCTCAAGTCTGACTGCCCTCAGGTATTGCTAAGCTGTGAGATCTGTGACTCTCTCATCAGGCAAAGAGGATCATAACCCCCTCACCTCCTGAGGCTGAACTGATAATGTTGGCCAGGACAGGGTGACAGATTTGACAGCTACAGCTCTGCAGGGCTCTATTGGGAATGGAAGCAGCCAAATCTTGGCAGCCACCAAAATTGCAAACAAATGAGATAAGCAGGAATTTCCAAAGGGCTGACTCATCCTGAGGCTGGTGTTCAAAGGAAGCAGGGTGAAATGCTGCATGTTGGAGCTCTTCCATTAACTCCAGGCAGCTGGCTCAGACATAGACATCTCCACTGTGAGCACTTAGAGGTGGAGGGAACACCACCGCTCCCCTGACTGACTTCTGAGAGCTCAATTACAGCAGCAATAGAAGCAGCTGGGGCTTCAGTCCTTGGGCGATGAGAACTTAGAACACCAACAAGTAGCAGCAAGCAAAGCTGGCCCACAGCTCCCTCTGCTCGGGATTTTTCAGTGGTCACCAAAACCACACCAAATGAAAGCCCAAGAAGTCAGATGTCCCCTGCAGACACCTGGCTGTGGAACAATCAGAGTTACACACAGCTGTTCCTGACTGGACAACTCCATAAAACTGCTGAGGAACTATCCCCTTGCTGGTTGTGTTCGCTCTTTGTAAGATTACTTCATTTTAAGCCTGGAATATGAACTGTTTGCCCACAAACTATTACAACATCCATCCCCTTCTGTCCCCTGACCCAATGGACACTGGGAATGCACCCACCTGTTGACTCAAGCCTCTAAAGAGAGCTCTGGTGATGTTAATCAAGTTTTTGGATCCGGTGACCTTGGCATACATGTCCTTAATGCCAATTAGCCTGCAGATGGTGATAATGGCTCGGTGGCAATGGAGACCGTACCCTGGGGAAAAAAAACCCCGTTGATTAGCATTGTGTGATTATTTGTAAGCACACAACTCACTCAGAAGAGAGCACTGAGACCTCTTCTTTGTTAATTTGTTACCTAGCATGTTAGAACATATTAGATGTTAAAAATGGCTCCAGGAGCTGTGCAGAGGCGACACTTCCCACTTCCTGGCCCAGCAACTGGAATGAATTGCACTTTGTCATAGTTTTAGTGGCACAGCGTGAAGGAGAGACAAACATATTTCAAAATGCACAAACACAAGAGAGGTTTGTGTGTCATCTGCACAGACCTCCATCACAGAGATGAAGATTATATCAGCTCCAATGTATAACTGTAGTACATTGGCATTAGTTGCAAATGGGTTCTTAGACTTGCCAGGTTTTAATGGAGGAGTTATTTTTTTAAGGAGTTTTAATTTTGCTCCGGAGAGGTTTGTTTCACATGGCTTAGCTCTAGTGATCTTTAAAAACTGCAGGACAGTCTTGCTGCTGCCAAGTAAAGGATACCAAAAAAAATACATCCTGGGGGCCAAATGGCTGGAAAGCAGCAGAAAAGGGCTAGAATGTTTATTCTAGTGAGGTTATCTGATTGGAGACCTTGTCAATTAGGAAACTGAGGGAGAAAGGGGAAACCAGAAACAAAACATACAGAGACACAGATCTGAAAAAAACCCAGAGACAAGGAAAAGAAAAAACCACCCCCGCTAAATGATGAGCTATCAGGAAACTACAGGTGCCACTTCTAGGAAGATGAAACTGACTTCACAACCACCAAGACTGGAAAGAAAGGGAGACTTGGACTGGGAGGGGTGTAAGAATTTACAGCTCCATACAAACCCACCAGTGGCTGGAGCAGGACCAGGGTCCACATCCAGGTAATTTCGAACGGAAGGAATTACACTCAGGAAGAGTGAGAGCTCCCACCAGTGTAAAAGGGACAAATCCCAATTTGCAAGAGCAAAACAATGTCAACAACAGTAGGTATTTCTAAAGAAAAATTACTGATCATTTTCAACATTTAAAACATGGTAGACTAGACACTACATAAGTTTAACTTCTTCAAGTAAATACCAGTCAGTAATTATTAAAACTTCAAAATTCCCAGTCACCTTTAATTACCTTTGTTTTGCTTCTTCATGCGGATCTTTGTCCTTTTAAATTTCACAGAAATGTCATGGTAAACTGGAGAGGGGGAAAAAAGGCATTACAGATAAATCATTTCTTCTAGAAAAGCTTTAGCTATTACCTTTCTTTTTTTGAACTGTGAAGTTGATTTTACTCTCCCCTGACTTCTTTAAAGAGAAGGATTAATCTAAGTAAATTTCTGGAATAGATTACGAATGTTGAAATACCTCTGAATACTATGTTACTACTTAAAAATAGGTAGGAGTGCCTCCAATGAGCCTTAGTTTTGAACTAACTCACATGACACAATTTTTCAATAATCCAGTTTTTAACCCAGGATTTCCCCACAGGCATCAGCATTCTTGGATTTTCCATACAGAGTTGTGTTGGTTTTGCACGGCCT
>VWPU01019461.1:0-96608 GCA_013398955.1 Callaeas wilsoni
CGGGCGGCGGAGGGGCCGCGGGACGGGCCGGCGGTGTCGCCGCTGTGGCGCGGGCCATGGAGAACCGCTCGGAGGGAGGGAGGAGGAGCGAGCTCCGGGCTGGGAGCGGGGACGAAGCGGCGGCCGGTCCGGTCCGTGTCACGTCCCGCCCGGTCGGGGCCGGAGGGAGCGGGAACGCCGGCCGGGCCCGGCGCGGCCCCGGGGGGGGCCTTGTGGCAGGGGAGGAGGAGGGACGGAGAGCGGCAGGCGGGAGCGAGGGAAAGAGGGATGGGCGAGGGTGAGCGGGATGGAGCGGCCAGCAGGGCGGGACGCTGGGGCTGAGGCTGGAGGGGAGCCGGGGAAAGCGGGGTGGCGGGGAAACGGGGCAGCTCCGACGGCTGCGTGAAATGAAGAGCCCTGCCTGCTGCCGGGCCGCAGGGAGCCCGCTCTCACCTCGCTCTCTCTTTTCCCTGCAGGCTTCTTTTGGGAGTTCGAGCCCAGGTTCGTCCTCGCCCACCTCCTGCATCGGCACCCGGCCTGTCGCCTGCACGCCGTTCTCTCCTTGCCGCTCCTTCCCAAATTTATCCCCTCGTAGTTTTCCTAAGGCTTCGTGTGCACGCTGTTAACCGCCTGCCAGGTTTTTAAGAGATATGCGCTGCGGAATCCTTCACTTAAGTCCAGTTGCAGTTAGATATTGATTGCTCGGAACCAAAAATGAAATCAAAGTTGTGTAGCACTTTTAAGTCAGCATCTCAGTATAACCAGATAGCCTGGAGAGAGACAGCTTCTCTTGTTGTTGATAACTACAGGCTTGTCTAAATTTTTGACTTCTTGGTAATAACAGAAAATGTTTACAATTGTAACAACAAGTAATTTTTAAGGCTGTAACTAAGTGCTGTTCTTTGGAATTCATGCTACAACCAAGCATTGTTAATATCAGCAGGGCTATTCTAAAATATTTGGGGAACACATTTGCTTCTATGCAAATGCATTCTGCAGTGTTTGTCATCATCTTTAATTATGATGAAATTTCTTGAGCTTGTGTTTCTCCATATAGTTTTCAGTATTTTAAACAGGATAGTGAACATTCTGAACTACAGGAGAAGTGGGACTTTTTAGAGTAAAGTCTGTGGAACAGAACTTCCCATTGAGTTAAATAGAAAATGAGTTAGAAAAGCAATTAGAAGCAATAATCTTGAGCACACCCTAATAAGTACATGTTAGATTAAGGGAGTTGATACTTTCTTAAAGCTTGAGCAGAATGTGATGGCCAACAGCAGGAGAATTAAACACATAATGTCATTATTGGAACTGTAGTAGTGTTGTCAGCTATGCTGAAAGTTCTGTGACACCGTAATACGAATAACATGTGAATAAAAAGCATTTTTGGCATGAATGTTTCTCTACAGTATGATATTACAAACTTTGACAGCTTTGTCATAGGCAAGCTGAACAAAGTTCACTTACCTGCATGTACAGAATAAACACTTAGCATAAATGATGAAAAATTGCATTTTTTAAGGTTCAGAAATGTTGGTATATATAGCTGTCTCAAGGCTGAAAGCAGTGCAGAGAGGAATACTGTATAATTTTTTGAAGAGGGTTGAAAATTTGTAGCTATTTCTTTGAATACTTTTGAAGAAGTTCCTTGGTAGAAATAATTCCTGATAAACCTTTTCTTTGATGCTTGAAAGCTAAGGATTGCAACAGAGCACTAGTATATAAGGGGAAACCAGAAGTGAAAGAGAAATATCCTAATCTGTCTTTTTTCTCCAACCTGAAAGCCATAAAGAAGTGAACAATAAAGACAAAAGCAACCCTGTAATTTGGTCATTCTTTACTGTAGAACACTGACTACTAGTGCAGAATATTTTCATCTTGAAAACTCGTTGACTCTAATGATAATCTTTGAAATGACAAAGTGCATTTAAAATAATAGTACTTTTTTGATGACTTCTGAGTATAATCTTCAGTAATGAAAAAGTGTCTGTTGGACCACAGAGCTGTCACACTGGCTTGTTAATTAATGTAATCCATTAGAAGCAGTTTCTTATTTTTGGTGCATTTTCCATAGTATTTCTCCAAACTCTGCTGTGTTTATTCTTCTAGATCAAGTGCTACAAATTAATTTTTTTAGAAGATCCATTTGTGAGGCTAAAGCAATTGGAATCGAGTCTCACTTTATTTTGCTATTAGTAAGATGTGAATTCATAACCTAAATTACCTGTTTGCCAGTGAAAAACTATGCTTGTTACCATATAAATCACATCAATAAAATCAGAGTCTATAGATCACGGTTTTGCAGCTTCTGATATTTTGTGATGTGTATGCTTTGTATTTTAATGATGATTTCAAGGGTATTTTGAACAAACTTTTGTTCGATAAAATAATAATTTGAGGTTGTACTTCCTGAAACTTTGTTTTGCTTCTTTAGGTACTTCTCCCTAGTATTCTGTTTGTAGCAAGAGAGAAAGCTGTCCTTATTACTTAAAAATATTAAAAGGAAAGGTCATCTAAAGCAGCTGAATTTGTCAAGTAGTTACAAATTTGTTACACCACTGAGAGTTCTGACCCTGTTTGTAAGAGAACTCATGCAACTCTTTTTTGCTGGGATTTAATTTCATATGTTGGTATAGGGGAAAAAAATTCTCAAAATAAGTTGTTTTTTTGATAGTTGGCTCTTTATCATCTGAGGATCATGACTTTGACCCATCTGCTGAAATGCTGGTACACGATTATGATGATGAGCGAACTCTTGAAGAAGAGGAAATGATGGAAGAAAGCAAAAATTTCAGCTCTGAAATTGAAGATTTAGAAAAGGTAAGAGCAACTCTCTCCCTTGTGAATGTCCATACATATTGTAACTTTCCTAGTGAAAAGAACATTCAGCCTGTCCTTCAGTTTGTATTGTATAGTGCAGTTTCCTGCAAAAATGCATTTGCATCTTGTTTAAAAGAAAGTCAGGTTAGGATGTAGCAGTGCATCATCACAGAAAAGGCTGAACTTAGCTTCTCAAAGGTATTGGTGCTCTTTTTTTTTTTTTTTTTATTTAGTAGCACATTTGCTTTAGTAGAGAAATCACTGACACGGGTTTTAGAGTTCTGTCTTTTAAGATCAGTTGTATGTTGAAACTGTATGTTTTGCATACTATTAAAATGACATATAGCTGTGTTTCATTATGTTGGTCAGGTTTTAATTTTCCAATATGCAGACAAACAATCCTGATTTAGGCATGACAGGTCACATTAATTTGCTATATAAATGATATTTCTATGTCTTAGTTTCATCAGTTTAGCATTCAGTGGATGTACAAAATGATCAGTGTGCTCTTTGGCTTTTCTTATTCCATTTTACACTTCTTAATAAAAGTTTTTCATATTTGTACCTCTTGTTCATCCATGGCAGTGTATCACGCATTCTAAATGCCTACTGAATGCTGAACACCCAGAAGTTGATGCTGTTTGTGTTACTGTTTGGTGACCCACTTACACTACTCAGCATAACTGCAGGTTTTGGTCAACAGACTTCCAAAAACCTGTATTTTTTAGCATCAGATACAAGGCTGTGTTTATGTAGTCCATGTAAAAACAAATTTTCTAAATGTGGAGTTGATGGTGTTTATACTCCTGGTTTTTTGGTTTTTTTTTTTTTTTTTCTTTTTACTTACTGCCTTTACAGTGAGCTTGCAGTTATAGTAGTGAAGCAGTTTGCCAGATCTGATGGTTAAAATGGAGTTTTTACTCCACAAAATTCTCTTACTGCTTCTAAAATAGAAGAAAGAAGAACTGAGAGACACCGATCTTAAACACTTTATTACTTTAGGTCCTTATCCTGGAAAGACTTGGACATGAGTTTCCATTTATCCATTGTGAAAAGTCTTTGCTGGACTAAGACCTTGCCTGACTAAAGAAAAAAAAGCACTTTAATCAGTGTATGACTTCAACAATAAATATTTAGAGGTGTAGCTTTTAAAGGCGCAAATATTTGAAAATATTTTTAATACTTTGATGTCTTGAACCAGGTAACAAAAAAAAAACCAATTTCACTGTTTATTGTTTTATTAATTGTAGGATGCATCCTAAATCTTAGGATGCAAGAATGATGATAGTTATTAGAATCACTTGATCAAAAGCTATTGGAAAAGACTAGTTAAAAATCAAGCCTTTCTCTTGTTTTTTGCCTTCCCTTGGCTGTCTTTCTCTTGTTACCTTCTCAATGGTTAATATAAAATATATGGTGCAGAAGATGAAAGAAAGGGCTTAAAAGTTGCTATATTGGTTTACTTTTGTGGGGGTTTTCACATGTGTAGCTGTAGCTATGTAGTAATAAAGTCTTCAAGGTTTTCTGTATTTCTCTTGAAGAAATACTGACAAATCATGTTCTACCGTATTAGTCAGATAAGGAGCAAAGTTTTAATACTTACTGTTTAGTTTTATCCAGTGAAATGTTTTTCCCAGTAGCTTGAGAAAACTTCGCTATATGCCAAGAGACATGTTTATAAATTGTTGTTATAGTAGAATCACCGTATTTTAAACCTTTAATCATTCCTACTATCAGCTGCGTTTTTCTTTTTTTTGCTTTTTATTTCTGTTCTTCAAAATATGTCTTATCCTCCTAGGCCTGAACTGTTTACAAGTAATTGGCAATATGTTGAAGTGTTGTAATTCTTCTTGTATTAGGAAGGAAACATGCCGTTGGAAGATTTACTAGCATTCTATGGCTATGAACCCACGATTCCAGGTATGCCAGGTTCCAGTGCGAATAGCTCTCCAAGTGAACTTGCAGATGAACTTCCAGATATGACTCTAGATAAGGTAAGTCAGAACCATTTTCATCTGAATTGCTGTTTAAAAGCAGAAATCTGAGTGGCTTTAAATTACATTTCATAATCTCTTGATGTTACGAAATACGTATCTTTGTTAACTTCAATATACATTGTCACTCCGGGATCCTACCTTTTCAAGGATATTGGGCATCTAGTTCTAATAATGATGTGTAACAACTTTAGTGTCACTATACTAGTACAAAAGAAAAATAAATATGTCAACAGTTCTTCTAAAACACATGCAAAGGACTTTTAAGTAGGAGGTTTGTTAGTTGTTTTGGGATTTTTTTAGTTAAAAAGTGGGATTTTTCAATAATCTGTGCAATGTCCAGAAATAACTCTGACTTCCACCACACATCAAGTATCACAAAATGGTATGAAAATAACTTGAAAATGCACTGTTCAATGCTTTGGAATGTTATTTTCAAATGCATATCTTTTAGAAAGGTCTCAGCTTTGGGGAATGAGAGATTGTTTTTTGTGTAGTGACTATATGTATTGCATTGCTGATACAATACCCTGAAACTTCAGCTTTTGTGGTTTGTGAGTTAATTTTAAATTCTGAGATCTTATTCTGAGTTTTGGCTACAAAGCATGTGCAGCTTGTAGTTGAGCTTAGAAAGTATGTAAGTAGTAAGTATATGTCTTCTTGTTGTGCTCTGAGTATGATGTAATGGTAAACTCCACAGAAAGAAGGATATAATGATGGCTCTGCACATCTGATTCTCATTAGGATTCACAATTGTGTTGAGGCTACAAAAATGTAGTCGGCTTGTTGTCTAATATCTAATACAATTCTTTCCCTTCCAGATCTCTGTCAGAGGGGTTCAAACATGTCTGCTAGTGCAGGAAGTGTGCTTTTTCTTTCTTAGTGTCATTTCTTTAACCTACAAAAACATCAGATTTTTTTGTGTTTTGGGAAGTTGTCTATTATCTGGAGCTATCCTCTCAGCAAAATTCTACAAAAGTCTACAAAAACCCTGGCTGGGTTTTTTTTTGTTTGGTTGCCTCTTTCCCCAGAGTTTAGGGTGCAGTAAGCTTCTAAAGCTTCAGTATATCTATGATACAAAGAATGACAGAATGCCAAGTTTGTGAGGCATTGGTGTTTCTTACTGGAAGCAATTGGAGGAACATCTGAGACTGATGCTTGCAAAAGTTAATTCTTGTGCATTTGTTTTAGTAGAAGACAGGGAGGAACCGCTATGTTTGACTCCGAAATGAATGGTTATATTCTTAGAGTTAGTAGGAGCAAACTAGCTTTTTAATTAAGGGAGTATGTTCTGCTAAATTTTCTTACGGTAAGGTAACTAATTTTAATTAATGAGGCTTACAATTGACTGAATCTAAATGCTTACCAGTCTATATTTTATAGTCACTCTGAGGTTTTATTTTTTTATTTTAATGATACAGGAGGAAATCGCTAAAGACCTCTTGTCAGGTGATGATGAAGAAACACAGTCCTCTGCTGATGACTTGACACCATCAGTTACTTCACATGAGGCTACTGACTTCTTTCCTCGGCCACTAAGATGTAGGAAACCTAATTTTATAATAGTACTCAATAAGACATGGCATTATATATAGCTTCATACCTTAAAATACCAAAATTAAGGAGTCCTGCTCACTGTCCAGGAGTTGAGAAAGTGCTTTGCAGGATGTTGTACATGAACATTGCCTTTGGTTGGCATTACTGATTACCTAAAAGACTTATATTTGGTTCTCTGCTCAAAGCACAAGTGAAATTAATTTCTCTACAAATACAATGACTTCATAATCAATAGTTAATACAGTATTGAGAAACACCCTTCATGATTTTCAATATGATAGTGAATTATATGAACATGTAACCCATTCTTTTAAATTAATGTTTCTCTACTAAAATTTTTGCTGCTGCTTTTAAGCCAGTGACTCCTCGGTGCAGCCTGTGGATGTGAACTGGGACGCAGTGTCTTTGTGATTATTTCCCTTCACAATTTCAACACTTTTCCATAGGACTTCATGGGGTGAGCCAAAGTAGTTTTATATAGGATGGGGCCTGTAAACACATGACCACCAAAATTTCGCTCTCCATGGAGCTATGATGGGAAAGGTCTGAGAACCAGTGGTTCAGTTATCCAACCTGGATGAGATATTCCTCATTGCCTGTTCCATCTCATTTGTTCACTGATCTCCTAGAGTTAGAGCAGTGTGGAGGACTTTTATCACAGTTTTAATTTGGCAAGTATCTTAAGGTATTCCATGGGGGATTTCATTCTTTGAGAGGAGCGGGGGGATAAAGGGATTGTGCTGCCTCAGTGACCAGCAATCAGAGCCCTTTGCATGCTGCTGTCTGATAAATGCAAGACATTTGTATTGAAAGAGAGATATAAAAAACTTAAAAATTGTAATGCCCCTTTTTCAGTTAAAGAAACTCCAAAACATGCTGGCACTTGTGAACTGTTAATGAATATGACATTTTAAGTGTGGCAGCTTCATAGAAAAAAAGTATTTAGCCCCTCATCTGTAGTGAGGATTAAGAAACAGTAATCTTTGTTCTCAGCTGTCATGGTTTTCTTTCAAAATGTTACTTTGTTAGAACATTAAGCTGGACATTTTAAAATCAAATATCCACCATTTCAGGGAAAGACATGTCAGCTCTCAGTGCTGTTGGCAGTTTTATCTTTTTTCTGGTCTCTGTCCATTTCCCAGATTCTAAGATAACATTGTTTTAAGATATGCGTATCTAATACATAACACAGACTGTTTCATTAAGTTTACATTAACTGGGCAAAATAATTGCCTGTGATTTTCCAGGCATGTTGTTCAATTCATTCAGGGTAGCTCCTTGCTTGCTACTTGTAAAACCAAAAAGAGAGGGACTGGTGATTTAGTAATGACTATGGAAGAAGACCCTCAGTCCATGCTGTCTTAGATATTGTCTCTGATATTCATGATGTTTTAGTTGTGAAGAAGCTAAAATTTCAACCCAACTTATGAGTATGTTTTTTCTGAAGTTGGAGAATACAAAATAGCTGTAATCGTGTCACAACTGTAGATTCCATTGTGCTGGGGATTATACAACTATAAAAATAGAACTACTTCAGAAGCCAGTACCACCACGTTCCAGATTCTAAAATACCAGTTATTCTATGGAGTAATGTACTTGAATTGTTTGGAGGGCTCTGCTGTATTTCTTCCTAAGGGAAGGGAAAAAAAAAAAAAGATTTGAGAGAAATAAGCAGTCTTTTGCTGTCTTTTACGTATTCCATTTTGTGTGTCTCTCCTGTATCTTCATTGTGTGCTAAGGCAGTCTGATTTAAAGGAATGTTTTGAATGCCCATTAAAACTTCTGATGAAAGGTTTTACTAGGTAATAAAGGCATGCCTTCAGCTTTACTCTCTTTGTGATTAACCTGAGGCTATATCATACCCTTGGAAGTTTTCTGATTTTTCTCTAGGTATAAGCTTCTATTGAGAAAATCAACAAAAAAAATTATCTCATTTCCTTTTGACTGTTGGAAATATAGTAGATTGTGTCATTTGCAATGATGACAAATGTTTCAGTTATGCAGTATACAAATACGAGTGTGTTCTGACTTCATTCTAGTTTGGTTTTGATAGAAATCTGGATCAACAGACACACAATAGGTGTCTCCCTGAATAAAAGCAGGTGCTCCTTTCAAAAGTAAATGATGTCTTGTAGTTCTGTGCTTGAACAGAAAATTCTTCATAGCTAAAAGCAAATTTCTTTGTGTCTGAAGCAAACACCACATGTGATGGAGATAAGGAATCTGATGGTGAAGATGTAGAGGCAGACAATGGTAATTCATCTGAAGATTTGAGAAAGGTAATAATTATATTTTTTTAAAGTTAGAGCTTTGCTGTTAAGAAAAATCCATTAAGATTTTTAGTATATATCTAAAATTGTACCGTCATTCAGGAATTCTGTGTCACATGCCAGGTTAATGACATTTTTTAATACTTTCATACGCAAAGTATTGTTAATAACTTTTTCTCTTCATTTTTATTACATTTTCAGGAAATAATGGTTGGTTCACAGTACCAGGCTGAAATTCCAGCTTACCTTGGCAGATGCAGTGATCATGAAAAAGGTATGTTCTTCTAATTGTTTTACTTCGTATTTTATGTATACACATAGCATTTGATGGAAGAATGTTATTTAAATTTGTAAGGTCAATTCAATTACCTACCTGAAGTCTAGGAGACCATTAAAAAAAAGGTGCTAGAAAATTGAAGAAGCTCAACTGTATACTTATGTCTCAGAAGTGTGACACTCCAACTTGGAGAGGACTTTCTTAAGACAAAATTAGAGGGTCAATTCTGAAGTGTCTGGTAATATTAGGTGTCAGCTAACTGTAGGTCAAGAGTGAGTACTTTCATTGGACAATCATACCTAGTCTATGAGCATGTAACTTAGTTTACATTGAAGATGTTCAAAACAGTCTTTTTCCTTGCTTGGTTTTTTTTTGGCAGATAAAACCATGTGAGTTACAAAATTGGTATGGAAAACAAAGCAGTGAGCTATTTTAAATTTCCTTGTATAGGTCCTGATATACTGTCTCTTAAAAATGTGGTGCTTTAAGTATGACCTTCCTCCAGTGCAAATTTAGGTTAAAAACTGCAGTTGTGCTAGAGTGGGAAAAAGAGCTTTACTTAATAGAGTTTTATTTTGTTTCTTTAGAAACCTAGCACATATACCTGTGAAATTAAAAAGGCCAATAATGCAAAAAAATTTGCTCATGGGTGGAACAGCTATGAAATTAAGAAATGGGTAGGGTGATAAAATAATAGATGAAGGGCATTCTGGGTTTTTTTCTGTAAATTTTTAATATTCTGTAAGGTGCTTGTTTTCTGTTACTGTAACATTTAATAGGGATATTATTTGAGTGAATTGTATTGACTCTTTTCAACATCACCACCTGCTCTTTTGAGGAATAATCCTTTGCAGTAGAGACGAATGTTTGGTAGGGATGGAGATGAAGTGTTAGGAAGAGAATATCTCTTGTGTTGCTTAGGATCTAGAAAAGCCTCCAGTTTTTTAAGATTTGAGCATAATGCTAGTGGGTTGCAAGAAATGGAGGAATAAGGTCTGGATTTATGTGGGTAATTGGTTTATTATTTCCACATCTTGCCTTCTCCTCAGCCAAGAGCTAAGGAAGTGCTAATAACCAGAGGATGACCAAGGAGAGGTTAATCTGACAATTTTCTCTGTAATGACCTGGTAGTAGAGAGAACCAGTGAAAGTCTTGTCCAATAGCATGGCCAAGACCAAAGGGCTAGCTCCCAGATCAGAGGGCTCAAGGAGCATCTTTTCAGGTTATTAGTCATGGACTCCAGCAAAAAGCAGTGCTTTGTCTTGGTTGATAAAGAAAGCTGAAGAGGAGTGTCACCAGCACTCTGGAAGGCTGAGCTTGGTTGTAGGGCTGGAGGATTCTATGAAAGCCTTTTCTGTATGCCCTGAAGAGCTAGTGATGGCAGATAGGGGCTTACATTTGTGCTATGTAGTCCCAGCTACCAGAATTGTGCTAGAAAGCAGTTCTGCACTCCTGTAAAGTTGACACTTGTAACATGTCTGTCCGAAAGCTTTCCATGTTGTTAAGCCATAAAAGAACTTTCAGAGGTGTCTTTTTATTCCTCCCCTTAGCCTAATGTCATTTCCTGCAGTTTTAGGAGAGCTTTGGGCATCTCCATCTTTTCTGCTGTAATAGCCATTATGATTCTGTGTTTGAATTAAAGAACTCAAATTCTGTATTGCCAAGAGAGTACGTGAAACATGATGTGCAATGGTAATCACCCCTATTGATCAGAGTAAAGGATTTATTGTTTAATGTAGTATTGGAACATATTCACAGTCTGACAAAGGTTCAGGTCATCTCTTGTGCGCTTCCAATATATTGTCCTGGAAATAAGCTGAGAGTTGCAGATGCCGTTTCAATGTACTGTGGAGGACTGTACACCCTAATCACTTTTAAAGCATTCAACGTACCAAGTTCTTAACAGCACTCAGTTGCTAATGAGTGGAAAAACTAACTACCACATTGCCATATAGATTGCCATTCTGTTACGTAATTCTTGGCAAATTTTAGTTGAAAATTACTAAATCCTCAAAGTGATCTGCAATTTAAAAGTGGTATGATCGTGCTTGATTTGATTACTTCTGTGTTCCTGTTCTTTGTATTTGTGAAATAGCTTTTAATGTTACAGCCTAAAAATGTTATACCAGGCATTAATGGATTTCTGTTTTATCAGCTTATGAAAATGAAGACCATTTACTTTGGAAACCTGATGTGATCTCAGAAAGTAAAGTTGAAGAATACCTTTTTGAAACGTCCTTAAGAACAGGAAATGAAAAAATGATTGGCAGAATTCCTGAAGGACTACATACACGGGACAATGAACAAGTAGGTTTTATATCGTGTTCCATTGTGACACAGCACTGTAATTAACATGTGGTCTCTTTCTCTGATTTGTATTATAAAGGCACCACTGCTCAATTTCTTCATTACGTAGTTGGATATTATGGGGTCAAGATCTTACTTAAAATTTTTAAGCACATGCTTAAAAATGTTGAGTATTTGAATGTTGGCAGTGTCATGATCTGTCATGTTTCTGATTCTTACACTCTTGACAAATTCAGCCTTTTTAATAATTGCATATAGTGTTTTACATTATTTTAGTTAAAGCTTGCCTCAGCTTTTGGGTGGTTTTGGTTTTAGCTGTTATTTTTAAGTTTTCATCATGTGTAAAGATAAATTATTTTTTTATTTTAACATTGGATATGTTCACTGGAAAAGTAGTTTTGAAGGTCTAGATTGGATATTAGAAAACTTTGACTCTTTCTAAAGACTTTTCCTATTTTATAGGCGCTGTATGAACTTCTTAAAAGTAGCCATAATGTTAAAGAAGCAATTGAGAGATACTGCTCAAATGGAAAGACATCTCAGGGTAAGATAATACCTGGTTTTTCAGAAAGGTGTGGTTTTAAAAAAAAAAAAGTTGTCTGGAAAATCCTTGAGTAGAAATCAGATTATTAAGCACATCCCTGTCATGATGACTTTAGCACGCATTGGGTATAATCTGACAGTTGGCCAATTGGAAGTTCTGCTACAGAAGTTTGCAGTTTGTAGAAAGGCTTTTGACCTTCCCTTCTTTCCTCCACAGCTGTTGTAACAATGAAACAGATTGAGCTGAGGGGTGGGGGGAGATAAGATTCTGCTGCCATAAAGCAGTTCTCACCCTCTATGTAGTATCTCTTTGAGCTCGTGATTGATTACAGTCTGATGACCTTTGTACCAAATTCCGGAGAACATAGGTGGTACATAAATAAGCCCCCACTCTGTGACAACATTTGTGCTATGCCAGCCCTAAATAGGTTCTATTGTATAGGTCCATAGGGCATGGAGAGCTTTGCTTGAGTCCATGTTGAAAAATGGGCTTCCATCTTGTTTGTCCCTATTGTTTATTAATCCCTTAAATGAAAACCAGAGTCTGTCATTTCACAAAGATGGTTCTTTGTCCTTTATTTTTGCATATGTACTGTGTGAGACAGAATGGGTTATGAGCTCTGCTATAAGTTAATATTCTGGCAGATAGCCCTCTACGCAGAACTGGATCCAAAGGGATGTTGAGCGTATGCAGTTTAGGTGCTGTGAGAGACTAGTGTCTAAGTGGTTGAACGCCGGCTGGCAACTTAAGTACCGCACAGCTGCTCACTCACTCCTTCTGCCCCACCACTTCCTTTCCTTGTGGAGACGAGAATTAGAGGTAAAAAGTAAAACTTTGGGTTGAGCTAAGAACAATTCAATAATTGAAACATAAAAAGAATGTAGTAAGAATTCTAATGATACTGATGACAATAATAATTGTAATGAAAGAGACGGGAATAAAACCCCAGAGAGGCGAGTGATGCACGGTGACGTGGTTGCTCAGCACCTGCTGACCAATGCCTGGCCCCTTCCAGCCAGTTCCCCTCAGTTCATATCCTGGCCATGTCGGTCTGTGTATGGAATATCCCTTTGGCCAGTTTGGGTCAGCTCTCCTGGCCATGCTCCCCCAGGCCCTTGTGCACCTGATCGCTGCAGAGCATGGGACACTGAAATGTCCTTAATTGCACAGTTTGGCACCAAGTAAAACATCAATGTGTTACCAATATTATTCTTATACAGGATCCAAAACACAGCAGTGTATCAGCTACTAGAAAGAAAATTATCTCAGCCAAAACCAGGACACTAAGGTCAAGCTGAAGAGGACAATAAGGACTGTTAAGAAGAATGCTTTAAAAACCTCATGTACAAGAAGAGATTGTGTAGACCATAAAGTATCAGCTGCAGGGCTGTATCCTAAATCCAGTACCTCTCTGGAAATTAGGCCAGAATTCCATCCTAAGGACTAGTACTCCTTACCCATACCCCATCCTCAAGTTCAAATGGAATTGTTATACCTTCATTAAAATGGTAAGGGATAAATGGAGGAGTAAAGTCTAGTAGATGAGGGAGAGGCTGTGGATGTTGCCTGCCTGGTCTTCAGTAAAGCCTTTGACACCATTTTCCACAGCATTCTCCTGTAGAAGCTGACAGCCCATGGCTTGGACAGGTGCACTCTTCACTGGGGTAAAGCCGTCTGGATGGCTGAGCCCAGGGAGTGGTGGTAAATGGAATTACGCTCAGCTTGTGTGTTGCCCAGGGCTCAGTATTGGGGGCAGTTCTTTTTAATATCTTTATCAATGAACTGGATCAAGGGCACCCTTAGTCCGTTTGCAGGCAAAACCAATTTTGGTGGGAGTGTTGATGAGGGCAGGAAGGTTCTGCAGAGAGATCTGGACAGACTGGATCATGGGCTGAGGCCAGTGGTGAGCGGTTTGACAAGGCCAAGTGCCAGCTCTTGCCCCTGGGTCACAACAATCCCAGGCAGCACCACAGGCTGGGACAGAGCGGCTGGGAAGGTGCTGGTGACAGCAGCTGAGCATGAGCCAGGGTGTGCCCAGGTGGCCAAGAAGGCCAATGGCATCCGGGCCTGGATCAGCAATAGTGTGGCCAGCAGGAGCAGGGCAGGGATTGTCCCCCTGTACTCAGCACTGGTGAGGCCACACCTCGAGTGCTGTGTCCAGCTCTGGGCCCCTCACTCCAAGAAAGACATTGAGGTGCTGGAGTGAGTCCAGAGAAGGGCAGTGGAGCTGGGGAAGGGGCTGGAGCACAAGTCCTGTGAGGAGCAGCTGAGGCAGCTGGGGGGTGTTTAGCCTGGAGAAAAGGAGGCTCAGGGGTGACCTTATCACTTCCTACAACTGCCTGAAAGGAGGCTGTGGCCAGGTGGGGGTTGGCCTCTTCTCCCAGGCAACCAGTGACAGGATGAGAGCAAATGGCCTCAAGCTGCACCAAGGGAAGTTTATATTAGATATTACAAAGAACTTCATTGACAGGGTTGTTAAACGTTGGAATGGATTTTCCAGGAAGGTGGTGAAATCACCATTCTTGGAGGTGTTCAAGAAACAATTGGATATAAGGCACTGTGGTCCAGTTGACATGGTGGTGTTTGGTCAAAGGTTGAGCTTCATGATCTTGGAGGTCTTTTCCAGCCTTAATGATTCTATGATTGTATAATGTTGTCAGTGTCTGTCTCTTAGAGTAGCCACTATACTATTATCTACTCTACCCACTGAAGCTCGCTGCTGTGGAGCAGCATTCCATTTCAATATGGAAATCAAAAACACACCACTCCTAGGTGAGTTTCTTAATAGTGAGACTTTACATGGGGGCATTTTCTCCTCTTCCAAGGTTGAGAACTCTGTAGTAAAGAATGCAAAATTATTGGGGCTGAAAAAGGAAAAAAAACAGCTGTGCAGTGGAGTGATTGTCACTTTCATCTGGGAGCAGAAAGGTCTTGCTTTCAGTGTCTGCTTCCAGAGATGCTTTGGAATGTGTGAATGGGTTTTCCCCCACTGGCTTTAAATGTTAGTTAAGTGGAGACTTTTTGGATCACCATTATGAATGTAAGATACTAGAAAAATCCCTCCTTACTTATATATATACCCAAAGCTACAATCAAGATAGGAAATTGAGTCTTGAATGATTTTTGTGTTGTTGTTTAACCAAAATCTAGTTTTAGAAGATGCAGGTTTAATCATTTAAAAAAAAAAAGGAGAAAAGAAATTTGCATCCTTAAGAGATCTGGAGGGGTTAGAAGAGATATGTTGCTCTTTAAGACCAGGTGGTTATTTGGTTTTTTCTGGATTCCATGATGTCCCTTGTTTTCAAAAGCCTGGATCATGTTAAGTATAGTCTCAGTCAGTTTGTCCTATATGGCTGCCTGACGTAGGCTGAGTGCTGAGGCACTCCTCCGTGGTGCATTATGCCTTTTCCAGGAGTGCACTACCTCACCAGGGCGTTTATGAGATCAGGCAAGGTGTTGTATGTTCTGGGGAGTCTGTCTCATGCTGGATCCGTTGGCTGTCTGTGTCAGGTTGGAATTGCCCTCCTGATAACAGTTCATCCCACCCTGTGTCTCAGCTGTGATTTACAGTGCCATGCACCAAGGCTGGCATTCAGGCTGATGGCTGGCTCCTGGGTAAGACATGGCCTAGACTCCTGAGTGCCTGAGAGGATGTGGGCCTAGCACTATTCCTGTGGTTTGCACAGCAGGCCTGAGCTGCCAGGCGCTCTTGTCTGTGATGCTCACTCAGTCAGAACAGGGCCATCCATCAAAACAGGATTTTCCTTTGCTCTTTTTTCCAACAACCACTGTTCCTTGTATTCTGTGTAACAAGAAATATTGAGAAAAATTATCACACCCACCACCTCACTGATGTTATCAAACCCTATTTTTTGATGACAAACTTATTAAGAACAATAAACCTTTCAAGTATCCTTTGCCCTCAAGGGTGAAAGATTTCAGAAATCAAACTCTTCAAGATCATTCTTTGTAAAGAAGAATGCTAAATTTCAGGTAGGATAGTTTCTCAGTAGGGGAAATAACATGGATCTGAATAACTGAATTACTTTATTTTTAGAATGCATTTGGATACTCATCCATTAGGAACAAAAATTTTATTCTTTGTAAAAGGTTAGTGAGTGAAATCAAGTTTCTCATGCTACTTTTATAATTGTCTAGAAGAGATGACAGCATGGACAGAAGAAGAATGCAGAAGCTTTGAAAATGCACTTCTGATGTATGGAAAAGACTTTCATCTCATACAGAAAAACAAGGTTAGTATTTTACAGTTCAGTGGAAGAGTTAGTAAATGGTATACTATGAAGGCAGTCTATTTGTCAGAAGCCATACAGAAGAAGGAACTAAGAACCATATTAAAACAAATTTGGTATTTTTGAACTAATATTTCCTTTCCTTGTGAGATGAGTTAATATATTCTCTCTGAAATCAGCTTACGTTGACGCTACTTCTAGTTATGCATGTGCATTGCAATTGAATTTAAATTTGTGCCTTTCCTAGAAGTGAACAGTATTTCTTTACCATGGCTGTAGGAAGGGAGAATGCATCTTTGCCTAATTTATTTTGTCTCCAGGAAGGTGCAAGTTTACAGAATAAGGCTGAGCTCTGTGTTTTCATAAGGTGTAGTCATCTATAATATTCTCTTTTCTGAGCCAAAAAGGAGTTCTAGTCTTGGTCTGAATTGTTTCTGATTGGCTTCTCTGTGCCTGAAGAATACGGCTTTTTTTTTGTTGTCGTTGTTATCAAAAAGCAATAGTTGACAATATCAATGTTTCCAGATTTCCTGTATGCCTCCTTTATGGTTTTGATACTACATTAAAGGATTTTTTTCTTTAAGAGTCTGGTGTTTTTATTGTATTTCAGGTAAACTTTATAGGGTTGTGGTTGCTGTTCAACAGCAGTCTGCTGGTCTTGCCCAATACCTGGTTTAACTCATCCTAAAAAATTTGGGTAGTTCAGATTTTAAATGGACTTCACAAATGCATCAGAGATTAAAAATATATTTCCCAACATGGAACAAAACACGTGTGTTGATGTGTCTGTTCCTATGTACCAGAATTTGTCTAAGAAATGTACTGGGTTTCTTCCCCAGGCAAAAGACAGGAAAGTTTAGGGAAAATTCTGGGATCCAGCATGAGGTCATGTCCACTTCTATACAGCAAGTATCAGCTAGACAAGATTTAGTGTGTGGAGGAGCTTAACAAGATGTGTTTCCTTATCACTGCACTGCAGAGCTTTGTTAACTGGGACTTTATGCATTAGTATATGGACACCTGTTAATTTCCTCCCCTTCTGGTAAGTCTGTGCCTAAACTAGCAAGGTTTACTACTGCACCCAACGCATTTTGGATTCGCCACTGATGTTTCTGTATGTTTGAGAAAGCTCAAATATATTTTACTGCCAGACTGTACTGGATAGAGTTGTATATTACAGTTGTAAAATTGGAACTGTGGGTGTTGTGGTAATGATGTGAAATGTTTCTGCATCAAAAAGTAGGTATAAGTGGAAGTAATGACTTTTTCTCCAAGAATCTGACTTCACATAGCACCACCATTTTGGGGAAAGAGACAAACAGTTAACATAGATCAAAATTAGTGTTTTGAGTCATTTATACCTTCTCAACAAGATTACAGTTTTATTTTGTTTAAGTATTTACTGTTGTGGTTTGACAGCTCTGTTGCCAAAGCCTCCACAGTTCTGGACTTTCCCCAAAGAAATATGTACCCAGAGCCTTTTGTACTTCACTCCTCTTAGGTCATTAATTTGCTCAGCTTTTTACATCCTAAGAGAGGGTATATCTTACAGTTTAAAAAACTTTTATATATATATATAATTACTTCAGATGTAGATAGAGTTTCAGCCTAGTTTAAAAAAGAAATCTAATAATGCATAGAGTAGAACAAATGTAATACTTGAAACTGTAGGTGTGTTTGAAGTCTGCAAAGATTTTTTCCAGAACAATAAAAACTTAACAATATTGCAGGAGCAGGAAGATGACAAAACCTAAGTCTTTGCATTAATCTTGTCAATTCATCTTGTTGCCCTTTAGGTAAGAACCAGAACAGTTGCTGAGTGTGTGGCTTTCTACTACATGTGGAAAAAGTCAGAACGTTACGATTACTTTGCTCAGCAAACAAGATTTGGAAAGAAGAAATATAACCATCATCCAGGAGTTACGTAAGTAAAATGTTCTTGGAATGTATTTTCTGTTGCAAATCATAAATGTAGAAGACTTCCCCTCACCCTACTTCTGTCATTGCAGTATAAAGCTTCAGTGGCTATGGCAACTGAAATTAAATCTATCATCATTTATAGGTCTTGTTTTCCAGTTATATAATACATTATGGATACAATACTTTTGTAGGGACTACATGGATCGTTTGGTAGATGAAGCAGAATCCCTTGGAGGAGCAGTGCATTCTTCAGCCTTAACATCTAATAGTCGAACAGAAACCATTCCTGAGCAACAGCTAAGCATTCTGAACTCTATCACTGCCAACGAGTTGACAGGTAAATCAAGAAAAAAAAAATCTTGGTTGGAACTACACAAACAACTATTTCATTTGCATTTGTGTTCATCTGTTTTCCAGCACTGACAAACAGTGTAGCTACAGTCTGCCACACTTCAGAGGTGAACTGCCTGGATGACGCTTTTCCTCCCATGGACAGCTTACCCCGAGCACCAGTTAATCATGTGCCTGTTGGAACAGAAGAATTGCTTAATTTGCCTAGCAATGGTGAAAGTGATTGTTTTAATTTATTTGAGACTGGCTTTTATCATTCAGAGCTAAACCAAATGAACATGTGCAGTGAGGAGGCGGAACGACCTGCGAAGAGATTGAAAATGGGGATTGCTGTCCCAGAATCTTTCATGAATGATGTCTCTGTAAATAACCTTGGTGTGGACTTCGAGAACCACACACACCACATTACCAGTGCCAAAATGGCTGTTTCAGTGGCTGACTTCAGCAGTCTATCTGCAAATGAGACAAATGGTTTTATCAATACCCACACTCTCCACCAACATGCTGCCCTTCATTCAGAATGACTGTGGAAAACGAAACAAACAGTGGGTACTTTATGCAGTAGTAGTAAACTTGATGGGAGCTATCAGGTTTGCTTAGTCTTTCACTGGAAGTTTGAACTTTATGACATCAGTGATGTCTTTGTATGTATAGAACTATATCTTGATTTATCAAGAGTAATTTCTTTTTTCAGTCCATAAATGTGGAAATGTCATAGGATGTGTGGCAGAGTTTGGGACTAAGAGAACTCTGTGGTGCAGCTTTAAGCTCTGCTTCAGTTTTTTTCCTAAAGCCTGTAGACGGAGGCCACCATTTCAAAACCAGCACAGAAGTTCTGAATGGATTGGAGTGGCTTTTTTAGTGTAAGTTACTTTTGCCGTAATGGATGCAGTGGAATAACAATGTTTACAGGTACCGATCCTGATCCCTGCTCAATGTAGCATTTTTTTTCCCCCCCTTATAAAGGCAGGGATGGGTTTCTTTATTTTAAACTGCACAAACATACAAGGATGTTTTTTAAATGGAACCTTCTCTCATGTGATACTAAACTAGAGCACTTCAGTTTACAAAACAGCGAATTCATGTTGGTGGAAGCTAGCACAAGGGACTTAAGGTGAGTAAAGTGAAGATCTACACTTGAATGCTGTTGCAAAATTAAAGGTCATGGCTACCTTACACAGAAGTAATCATACTGCCATAGATGTCTGTGTACTTTAAACTTACTGGCTCAAACAGATGAGTTTTAGGCTATATTGTATTTGGATGGGGTTTGTCCACAACTTTGAAGAGTAATGCAGTCTTGTACCTTAACTGTCCTAAGGCAGCTGATGTATAAAGCTACAGTCTGCACATCTTAGGATTTACCACTAAACCGTCTACATTTGGAAGACATCTTAAGTTGTTTGGAGCACTGCAGTTCTAAGTGTTACAGTTTTGAGGGACTATCTAGTTTATATAGGAATAGTAGAACCTTGAAATACATGCTTGAAAGTTTTTATTTAGTGTGGATTGCATTTATTTGTTTTGGCAAGTCATTGGCTTCAAAATGGCACTTCACTTCCTTGGTCAAATAGGAGAGAATGAGTAAAAATGCATCCCATAGAAGCAACTATTTAACTTCATTACATTTTTTTATTTTGAACCTTGAGTGCAATTTAGCCATCCAGGAAGTTTGTCTTGCAAACGTTTGTTCCAGTTGCTGCAGGAACCAAGCATAATACTGGCTTGTAACATGTCATAGCATACAACTTGCAGGGTGTTCTAATGAAAACCTGAACCTCACTTCAGTAGGATTACCGCTGTCCCTCCATACTTTTTCTTTGCACTGTTTGTATTACAAATTTAATTGCCACTAATTTGTTTTCATTACTCAAGCGATTAAGTTTGCATTGTTGATATTTGTAATAGTTGCTTCAAGGTTGTGCTGAGTAATTAGAAAGTAGTGACTTTAATATTTGAAAGGGAAGAGGGTATTTATTATGCATACTGTGAACTGCATTGACATCCCGAGTTTCAGATGCAGCATATGGAGTTTTCTTTACAGCATTGTAATGAAGATTGCTTTGAAGTGTTTATGCAATAGCACATTTATCATATTAAAAACAAATTAGTTTAGCACAGTGGACAAAAGTAGATACAGTTTTGTAATCAGTTCTTAATTTAAACATCTGGAATACTTAACTTCAGTAAGTACACAGTAAATAACGGGTAGCCTTGGCCCTGTGTTGTACTCTTAACGTTTTTAGCCAAGTTCTCAGCTGTGTTTTGTGCTGAACTTTGTACCTTGTTTCTTTTGTTTATGAATCAACCCATTTTAAGTAATTTTGTAGAATTCTGGCCATAATCTTCCATTGTTATACATTCAAGTTTATCTATGGGTTTACAGTGAGTGGCTGGTCTGTATAAAAATCATACAAAGATGACTGAATGCTTATACCAGTTGCACTTAAATGAACATGCCCATTTTCATTAGTTGATGCAGTAATATACTCAGTTTATCTATGCATTGCTGGGCTCTTAATGTAGGCAGAGACTTGTCTAAGGTTTGGGTTGTCAGCAAGTTGAATGGACACTTTAGTTATTTAATAAAGACTTTGACCAAAATTCAGAAAATGATATGAGAGAAAAATGATTTCCGGGTAGTCTAATATAAATGCTGATCTTACTTAGCCTGTTGGCTAGCTAGCTGGTATCGTTTACTTTTAATTCCTTGTTAAAATGAGGCAATAATTTGCAAGATTTCGTAAATATGTAAATTCTTCATATCTTTTTAGATATCTCTTTCAATATTTTCTGACTACTTCTGTGTATAGTAACATTTTTGTGCATGCTTGATGTGACATTCATAAATTTGTACCACTATGACTTTATCCATGTAAAATAGCTATTTATTGAACTTTACTTTTAAAAGCTGGACTTACTTTTTTTCTCTCAGTTTAAACATTTAAATGGAGAACTTGTTACCGTTTATTAAAAGAATTGTGTTTTGAAAGTCAGCATGGAGATAACTGAACTGCAACCATATGAAGAAATTACGATGCCTTGCTATTACATAGTGAAGCACAATTCTTGTAACAAACTGTGATGAATTCTTTGTCCTTTGCCATGTGTTTTCTTCATACAAACAAACCAAAAAATCCATAATGGGCAATTGCAGTGTTGGTAAATGTATCCTTTTTATGTACAGGGAATCTGAAGAGGGTAGCAGATCCATGTAGAAGTGTAACTGGTGCTGTGATTATAGCAATACCACAGTTGGTCACACGTCATCTTCCCATGCTAGGTTCTTAAGTGTTTAGTCTTCCTCTTGCAATGGTCAAACTGCTGAATTTACTTGAAGGATGTACAATACTGTTTGAAGAATATGAAATTGTGTACAGTGAGGTCAGTGAATTGTGCAATTGAAACTGAGAGTCAAAAATATAGGAAAACTTCAGTTCAAGTAGGACACAGTGATACTACTTAATTTAACCAAAGTCTCTAATGAGTATTTCAACTTTGAATGTAAACTAATGGATAAACTGACCAACAGGGACGCTATTTGCCCAGCATTACAAGCACATTCTCTACAGACAGGGAAATGAAATACAGTAATTTGTAAGATAATTACAAGCTTACTATTTTTATTATTTCTATTTTTCATTGAAAGAATGAGGAAGATGCTATCAATTGTACAATAAAGTAGGAATGGTTATAGTCTTCCTAATAAAACAGAGATTCCAGTTATTCTCAGTTCAAAGTAACTACCCTGTGCATAACAACAAATCAAGTGACAATCGGAACATGTTTTAGTATCAGATGTTCAAGAGGAAGTCGCTGTTGTTGCATTGGTTTTAATATTTGTACATAAACACTGATTTTTTTGAGCATTATTTTGTATTTGTTGTACTTTAATACCTGGTGTACAGTTCCAGAAAGAAATGTCTGAAAACCTTTCTTTGCTTGTAAAGCTCTTCATGCATCTGCACTGTGTTTTCCACTTGATTTCCAGAGATATTTAGCAGTAACTCTGAATGCACTTTAAGAACTCTGGGTACCACCAAAGCACATGCTACCATCCACATAAGGGTGCACAGAGGAGTGAAAAATGCAGCACGCTGTGATGCAGGTAGCTAATGAGTAATGGTTTCCCTCAGACTGTTGAAACATTATGGCTAAAGTATAGCAAATGTCAGATGGGACTTAAATGTAGCTTCAAAGTAACACATCGCAGCAGTGTCACCCAGTGTTCAGACTACACCTAAGCTGTGGGGAACCCATACCTGTCCTCTGGGGGAAGAAAACTCACCCAAATTCGTAAATCCATGTCAAGGTAGATTACAGCTGTGAATACAAAAATTTTAGTTGGCTTAGGCCTTAATGTTGAATTTAAACAATTTGAAATGCTTTTTGCCTCGATTCTCCTGTCCATCAAGACAACAAGCACTAATCTTGGACCCTGAAAAGCTGTAAGATCTTACGGACCAATTCGTCAAATACCAGATGGAGTTAGTAGAGTTCTTTCCTAGATCCAGCATGCTTGTTTTTACAGTGGCTGGCACAGTAAATTTTCAAGTAAAGAAATTATTATTTTTTTTAATTAGACAGGAGTACAGGCTGATACAATTCTGAACAGCAGAAGTTGTAATTTGCCAAGTAATGAGCTTTGCTTGCCCTGATGAAAAGATACAAGGATCTCTTTCTAATAATGATTAGCACAATCTGCAGAACAAAATACTTACCCCAAACACTTCAGTTACAAGCTGCACCTCCCTTTTTTTTAGTTGTTTAGCATAAGGATTGATGTTAGAATAAATTATAGTGACTGACCCCATCTGGTTCTTGTTTTGATGCAACTAATTGTTAGCCTTGCAGTGCTGGAGTCTTAAAAATGGTTGTAGTTCAGTATATGAATATTTAATCTAAACTTCTTTCAACTCAGTTACTTAACTTACACTTCCATTTAGGTACGAAACATTAGTTTCTGCCACTAAAAAGGTAAGATGTAGTCCTTACAGTGCTTATGCAGCAAATAGCATATTCTATGATTCTTTGACTTGGCTGAGTTGGACGAGACCCATCAGGATCATCAAAGTCCAGCTTTGGCCCTGTACACAATACCCCAGGAGTCACACCATGTGCCTCAGAGCATTGTCTGAACACTTCTTGAGCTCTCTCAGGCTTGCTGCTGTGACTATTGCCCTTGGGAGCCTGTTCCAGTGCCCAAGCACCCTCTGGGTGAAGAACCTCAGTCTCCCCAGTACCAGCTCCAGGCCATTTCCTTGGGTCCGCCACTGGTCATGAGAGTGAAGAGATCAGTGCCTGCCCCTTTGCTTCCTTTCCCGGGGATGCTGAAGACCACAGTGAGGTCTCCCCTCAGTCTCCTCCAGGCTGAACAGGCCAAGCAACTTCAGCTGCTCCTCATACAGCTTCTCCTCCAGACCCTTCAATACCCTCATGGCCCTCCTCTGGATGTTCTCAGTAGTTTAATGTCTTATACCCTGCCACCCAAAACTGCCCCCAGCACTCGAGGTGAGGCTGCCCCAGTGCAGAGCAGAGCGGGACAATCCCCTCCCTTGCCCCACTGGCGATGCTGTCCCTGATGCCCCCAGGACACGCCTGGCCCTCCTGGCTGCCAGGGCACTGCTGGCTCATGTTCAACCAGGATCCCCAGGGCCCTTTCCATGGCACTGCTCTCCAGCCTCTCATTCCTCAGTCTGTCTGTACATCCAGGGTTGCCGCATCCCAGGTGCAGAATTTGTGATCTTCCTCTGTTAAACTTCATATGGTTGGTGATTGCCCATCTCTCTAATTTCTTAAGGTCTGTCTACCCTCAAGGAGTCAACAGCTCCTCCAAATTTAGTGTAATCAGCAAACTTAATTAGTATTCCTGTTTGTCCTTTGTCCAAGTCAGTCATGTATGAAGATGTCAAAGAGCACAGGCGTGATGATGGAGCCCTGTGGAACCCAAGGTGACAGGTCCCCAATCTGATACCACCCCATTCACTGTAACCCTTTGTGCCCAACCTGTGAGCCAGTTCTCACCCATCCCATGATGTGTTTATCCAGCTGTGAGCTGGACATACTGTCCAGAGGGATCTTGTGAGAGACAGTAACAAAAGCTTTACTGAAATCCAGAAAGATCACATGAATTAGCTTCCCTTGATCAACTACGTGTGCTACCTTGTCATAAAAGGAAATCAGGTTCAACAACTAGGACTTTTCCTCTCATGAAGCCATGCTGGCTGTGACCAGCAACCTAATTGTCCTCCAGCTGTTTTTCAATACTTCCCAGAATAATCTTTTCCACAATTTTACTGGGCACTGAAGTGAGACTGACAGAACTGTAGTTTCTGGGTACTCCTTCTTGCGCTTCTTGAAAATCAGGACAACATTTGCCAGCTTCTAGTCAGCAGGGACCTCTCCAGATTCCCAAGACTGCTCAAAAATCATTGAGAGAAGTTTTGCAATGATATCACTCAGCTCTCTCAGGATTCTCTGATGAATCCTATCAGACCCTATAGATTTGTTGGGATTCAGCTGGAGCAGCACGTCTCACACAAGCTGAGGGTCAGCTGGGAGCTGATCATTCTCACAGTCATGGTCCTCCAGCTCAGGGCACTGAGACTCCCTTGGTCCATCATCGTATCAATATTATTCCTTGTTACTGGAAGAATCAAGGAAATCACTGCTTGTACTCCTGATCCTTCAGACTCCCAGTTGTCCCAAGGACCTGAAGGCTCTTTTGATGGCCCTCAGACTTCTGTTTGTTTTTTTGTCTCTGCCAGTTTGAACAACCAATAGCAGATAGTAATCAAATAGCCTTACTAGACTGGAGAGCTTTCCAGTAACATCCCTTACCTGAGCCCCTGGGAGCCAGCAGACTTCCCTGTGGGTTGGGTCCGATTGTGTATTGGGCCCTCTGTTCTCCTTAGAAGGGAGTCACCTATTAAAACTATCCTTCTTTTTCTCTTAAAAGACATGGTCGAGGTGTGGAGTACAGGTGGTGTTGCTTTACAAGGCCCCACTATTCCAGAAGGATCTTCACCCACCTCATCTGTTGTCTGGATTTCTAGTTCCAGGACCTTGTATCTGTTGTAGGAGGTGCCAGTCCTAATTGTTTTCAGGAGGAGGAACCTTTCTCCTGGTGCATGCAGTGACCTGCTTCCAGCCTTCACCTTCAACAGACCGTTGGCTAATGACCTTGCAGGATTCTGAGTCCATCAGCTTCTCCACTACCACGGAGGTTTGAGACTCCTGAGAGTCTTGAGAGTGCAGCATCTCTGTAAATAACTGGTCAATCTCTTACTCATTCAACTCAAATACTACGTAACTTGTTCAATTCTTTCTCTGCTCCTTCACTCCGTGACACAGCTCTTCAACCACAGCACACCTTCTGGAAAAGAGCTGTTTGTTGGCCCAGCCTCATGGAGAGGCATCGGACACTTCAATCTGACCTGGAGAGCCACATCTGTCATCAGCAGGTCTGGCTGGCTGGAGGCCTCTTAACGTGGCTGGGTCAGTGACTCCAGCAGCTGCAGGGGAATGAGCTCTGTGGTGCAGCAACATCACAACTGAAGCTTATGCTAATATTAGCTTACACTAATAAGACTAGGGCCAAAAGGATAATTTTGTGCTCTTCTCCATCAGATACCAAGTGTGTATCTGCCTCTATTGGCTTCCTCCAGATGGTCAAAGGAGCCCTTCCTGGTCATCCTGCTGTGCCATGTTCCTGTTCACTGCCCTCTGCGTGGCTCATGCTCCTTAGAGCCAATTAAATCTGCCACACTGCCGCTGGCAAAGTGGCTGACTGGCTGCCGAGGGCTTCTGAGTCCAGACAGGCCTTGGGGCTGCTGCTCAAGTGTTCCTGAGTTCAGGAATCCCATGAACAGCACGATCTAACCCTCATCCCCAAACCTACCCAAACAGTCGCTGCTGCTGCCTCACCGACTGACTTGTCTTGTCCACAAGTTGCAAGGCAGCAAATACTACAAGCATAAACCCTGGCCATCAGTTTGATAAAATAACTCCTACTAGTTCTTGGATTTCTCTTCCCTCTCTGTAGGGGAAAGTAATTTAGAGCTCCCAGTAAGTCTTGTCCCCCTGGTAGGGGAGGAGGCCAGGATGCCCCAGCAGAAACGTGCTTTCCTGCTCCCTTCACCGTGCTGAGCCATGGGCCCACTCCTGCCCTGCAGCATGGCTGCTTATCCCCACCCGCTCCTTTGCCGTGGCTGGCACGCACCTGCCTGCTGTGCCAACAGGCCTGATGCACACAGTTCTTTAAGGTGGCAGAACACCACCACTCCCTTTCACTGCAGTTCCTGACGTGGTTTCCTGTGTTGCCAGGTGAGCTCCAGAACTGGCAGGGGGAGGAGCATGCAGCAGGTAGGAGAGCAGCCTGGCAGGCAGTGAGATGTCTAGCAAGTACAGCATCACCTTTATGTGTAAAATAGAATTGTCTGAAAGCACAGCTTTGAAAGACCCAGGGAGTCAAATCAGCAACTCTTGACACCACTCATGGGCTTTCTGCTCTCTGGCTCACTCTATGAGCTGTTTCAGCTCACTGCAACGGAAGAGAACAGAACAGCAGAGAAAGCCTGGAGTGGTGGTGCTGGTGGTGTTACTGTTACCGTGCTTAGCAAGTCAGATCAGCTCGTTGAAGGATCTGACGAGCAGTGGCCAGGAAAGGATGGCAGCTTTTCAGAGAAAGGGGAAAGGGACAAATAAGCAGCAGCACACACAAACACGCAGCTTTCCTGCTCTCCTCCTTCCAGAATGCCATGGGAGCTGCCTGGGGAACCACAGGCCCTACACCAGGAATATTGCATGTGCCCTTGACATCCAGCTTCCTCCACAGATCAAGAGGTCCTAATAATCAATCTCCCAGAGAGCTGAAGAGAAGGGTCAGCTTAGGAGAGAAGGGATCCACTGAGTCATGGAAGATGACTACCCTCTTCAGTAGACTGGTGATAACTGTTCTGATCCTTTACCAAGCAGTGAAGACACAAAGAATGTCACTAGAAGTCACCCTGAGCATCACTATGAAACTTGCACAGCCCATGCTGAGCCTGATGCCACCATCTCAAAGCTCTGCTGGTTAACTCCTGCTGAAATAGCCAGCCTCTTCTGGCAGTGAAGGACTTCCAAATGAATGTGACAAGCCAGGTTCAGGCTTGGAAGGAGACCAAGTAACACAGACACCACAAAGCTTTGCATTCTGAAAAGGAGACGATGCCTCAGCAGCTAAGCAGGGCACCCTGACTGCCCCAACCATTACCCAGTTCATAACAGCACACTGTTTCCCAGCTCCTCCTCTCTCATGAGCTTATGCCAACCACAAATTCACTTGGAGGCTTGCTTGGACTTTTGCAGTAAATACTGGTTTCATCTTTCTGAAAGCAGTCTGCAGACAGCAGCAAAAATTAACATGGGAATAGCTGGCCTTGTTTACACCAGCAACTTATTAATAAAGTCCTCTTGCAGAATAAAAGCAGTGAAAGTTGCCACATGCCAGGAAACTTTCAGTGAATCACTGGAATCAGGACTGGACAAGGCTTCCAGGCACACACGTTTCCTCCTAACCCAGGACGGCACAGCTAAAGCCAGTGGCTCAAGACGGCCCCAAGAGGACAGTGCGCCGTGCAGGCACAGCTGAGGGGCCCATCACCATGGCTCCAAAATGGGCTTCATACAAGATTAGGACAAATGCCTGCACTGTTGTGTTTTTTAAAAGCAAGCTGATACCAAAGGGGTCAACTTGAAGAAAACCAGAAAAAGACCTAGTAAACTACTGTGAGCTATGAGGATTAGCATTATATATTATTATATAGTTCAAGAGG
The DNA here is from genome assembly GCA_013398955.1 of Callaeas wilsoni. Classification (NCBI taxonomy): domain Eukaryota; kingdom Metazoa; phylum Chordata; class Aves; order Passeriformes; family Callaeidae; genus Callaeas; species Callaeas wilsoni. The sequence goes on from VWPU01019461.1 coordinate 28,088, forward strand.
AAAGTCATTCTTATGAGCTGTGTCCACTTTAAGCACAGGAAATTAAATGGAAAAATACTACAACAGTCCCAGTTACAGACAACAGTGCAGTCTAGTAGATTAAATGACATGTCCAGAACTTAGGTTTTAATTTTATGAGCTATGTTATGGACAGCTGAACACTAATATGCAGAAATAACAACAACAGCAGACAGCTGAGAATGACACCTAATGACATAAATAGTTAAATCTTCACCTGTGCATCAAATGCAGCCTATTTTCAGAGAAATTCATTGCCTACAGCTTTGCTTTCTGGATGGTAAAACTACAGCTCTCCCTTGCAAAAAAATGATGATGAAGCTTGAAGTACAGGCACTGTACATATTTTATTGACACAGATTTCTTCAGTTTTGAATCTATTAAGTCAGCTGACAACAGTGTAGTAATTTGAAAAAAGTTCTTCTCCTTGCTTGATGTCTCTGAGAGTGACAAGAACTACACACCTCAAGCGGCTGTAAAAGAAGAAGAACATGTGAAAGTGAACAGTTATATTTTCCTTTGAATTGTTTTTAATTCTTCATTTCAAGAAGCTAAACCAGTGACCTCGTCTAGATTAGTTTTGAGTAATATGTGTAATGCAGAGCAGAGAACATGGAAAAACAACACTGGAATACAGACAGCAAATACAAGCAAAACCAATATAATTACTAAAAAACCTGCAACCTATGTGGGTATGCAAAAAATGTTTCCACTCAATTGTTCCACACAATCATTCAGACATGAAAAGAATTAGTCAGGACTGCGAGAGACACACTTAGACAGGAGCAGAAGCCACTCCAGTGGACACGCCTGTCCACAGGTGCCAGCTGGCTAAAGCATCTCTCATAAGGCCCACCACCACCCAGGAAGACAGCTCCTAACTGCACCAGAGACCTGCTGCCATCTGCAGCGATGGGTCAATTGTCCATGAACTCCAAGCTGAAATCAGGGGCTGGCAGGCAGTTTCTCACAGACAAATGGAGAAACCCATCCCTGTAAACTTCCTTTTCATAAATGACCATGCCCTAAAGGTGTTCTAGGAAGGAGAGCACATGCTTTGGATACTGATGAACCAGGAAGTGGAAAATGGCATCAACCCAAGTCACCACTATTAAAAATTTAGTGTGAGACCATTTTGAAACATATGAAACAACAAGGTAAGTAAGTACTGAGAACTCTTCCATAAAACACAGAAAGATCTAGAAACTACAGTCTGTGCTGTCAGCATTGTATACATCAGTATCAAAACAAGCACCTAGAAACAGAGGGGATCTTTTGTCTGGTGGCTGTACACTGGGAGAAATGATGACCGGAAGACCATCTTTTCTTGGACAGATTCTAAGCAAGAGCAAAATTCCCCCTTCCTTAAGCAGTCCCATAGCTTAAGTGCTTTCACACTTTCAGTACAGCATCCAAGGTTCCTGTGAATTTACTCCTACTGCTCATTTTATTAGCATTTATTTAATTATCTGCAGATTCCAAGTGCATCTTTAACCTTGACTCAGCAAACTCTTAAGTTTAATGAGAAAAGCTATTTTTCCAATATGCACTGTAACTTTCTCCAGTGAAATTTCAGAGTATTTAAATAACTCCAGAATTACATTAAAAGTTCAGCTGATCTGCTCTAAAATTCTTATACATCCTTGAAATTAAGAGGATTATCTGAGAAAGATTTCCAAGTGTTTTAATTTCTGAAAAAAGGTGGACTTTCAGGTCATAACCAGGACGTTGTAATTTTAGTAACTGTACTGTAAGTCCATGCCTTTATATTGCATAGTATTTCACTTGTCTCAATACAATTTTACGTTTCTTCTTGCAAATTCATCTGCTTATTTGTTACATAAGCAGAAGACATGGAGAACAGAGAGTAAGAAGCCTAAATCTGAATTATCTCAGAAGGGCTTTGATTGGTTGAGGCTCAAATAGATTTGAGATACGTATGGAAAAGCCTCAGTACTGTAATACAACTGAAGTACAACCAGTGCTTTATGGGATTCAGAAGAATTGCACTGTAGTGCAACAACTGCTTGTAAAACTGTGTCTTCAGAGCTATGCTGATTTCATTTGTGAAAATGCGGAAAAAGGAAAGAAGAGTCTTGTAATTAAAATTAATCTATTCAGAGAGGTAACTCTCCCATACAGCTGCACACTTTTGTGTAACTCATCTTCATATGGTTTGTTATTTCTCAACCACGCCTGTCTTCTCTTTACACATGCAGTATGCTTTGTATCATGCAAATCTACAAGCTTTCATTTGCTGCCAACCTCTCTATATCATGGCTGTAGACGATGTTTGGAAGATATTGTTTCAGTTCTACTGGAAAATGTCCTGGCACATCAAACTCTTGATAACACACGTTTGCTGCTTTTTCTAGGAATAAAAAAAAAGTTATTAGATAAGGCTTAGAGATGTGTAAAAACATCAAATGTATTGCTACAGAAGAACCAGATACTTCATCAAGCCTGAAAACCATTCCTCTGTTGGGAGGTATTGCACTCCTCTGAAGGCCTATTTTGAATTACACAAGAGGTACACAATCAACTATATTGCCCAGTTATCAACATGTCTAGGAAGAGGCACAACTTGCTTAGTGCCGGGGTAGCTTACAGCACTGCTAAATGTTCCAAATACACAATGTTTGCTTTTACAATTAAAAAAAAAAAAGAAAATTTTTTTCCTGGTGGCAAAACATGTCAGAAATACAGGCAGGGAGAAAATCACCACTTACATAGACACTGGACCTGGAAGAAGCAGTTTCATGGGATAGCCCTGTATCTCTGTGCCAGTCAATCCTCAGTTTGCTCCTCCAGCAACCTTTCTGAATGCTGCTTGAAGGCAGGGAATCTTTAGTGTAATGCAGGCTATGAAAGCCACTTAGAAGCTGAGTATGGTATCAATTCAACTTTCTGCATAGCACAACTGTTCCCATGAGTTACCTAAGATCAACGGTGACACAGAATAAATAGTTCCCTTCTTCAGGTCCAACAAGTGAGATTACACCAACAGTTCCCCAGATTTTGTGCATAAATGTATAAGGAATTACAGTTCAAACTGAGCAGTGATAGAATCTTACGGTACATGTCACTGTGTGTACAGTTTTCTCATGAAGCCTCCTGGAGCCCTACTGGGGAACTTGACCTGTAACTCTCTACTGTCTCAGGCCAGTGGTACTTTGCCAGATATCCTTTCCCACCATCTCACTTTTGGGGTGTGTGCCTTTCATTCTACATACCAGGAGGGAAACTGGGCGTCAGTGAGAAAAGAAAAAGTATACTTGAAGTGTCGCTGCACTGAAGGATTCTAACACTCAGCTGTGACAAAAAGCCTCAGAAACATTTTACTCCGTAACTGCTTGTTTTAAACAGTACTACTACCTCCCCAAGATCTATTTCCTATTCTCTTCAAAATAATTTACATCCAGAAAGCCAAACTCGTACTTGGAAAATTTACCTGGCAACTTACCATGTGAGCAGTTGTTGACATACTGTCCCACTGCCAGTGGGTTTTGCAGGGTGGTTGTGAGCCAGCTCTCATCACTCATTTGAAAAGGGCCAAGTTGATCTCTTCTGCTGCAAGACCTGAAATGCCCAACAGCGTTACTGTGGATTACGGCTCCTTCGCCTAACAGGTTATCTTACTACTTCTGTAGGAATGGCCACAGTCACTGCATAAAGTTACAGCTGCCCAACCCACCTGGGGTGGAGGGGCATGTGCATAAACCAACACCTCCCACTACTCTGTGGTGTCCTTCAGACTCTGGTGGAAGAACCTGCACAAAACTACCACACACTCTTCCATGAATCAACAGCTAAGATTACCATTAACGAAGTGTCAACACCTTTCACTCACCTCTACAAATGCAAAGACTCATTACAATATGAGCTTCAAACTCATTCCAGAAATTAATATCTAGTATTAGCAGGTATTAATATTCAAACTAGGTATTACTTTATATCATTTTCCTAGTTCTTTTCACATCACATTTAAACACAAATTGCAACAAATTATATTTTAAGGTAAACCAAAGCAGTCCAGGTTAGCTGTATCAGGGGAAGTTCAGACTGGACGTTACGAAAAGCTTCTTCACTGACAAGGTGGCTGGTCACAGGGCTCCTCTGGGGAGTGGTCACAGCACCAAGTCTGTCCCAGTTCAAGGAGTGTGTGCACGATGCTTTTAGTCATATGGTTCAGTTTTAGGTAGTCCCGCAGGGAGGAGGGAGTTGGACTTAATGAACTGAAGTAAGCAGGTTTGAGTAACAGCTCATAAACATTTCAATACTTTTACACTACGTCCTGCTCTAGTAAAACTATTTTCTGTACAGGAAAGTCTCTAGACCAAAATGCATCTCACTGATGTTACAGATGAAGACACAAGTTCATAATGGATCTCATAATGGATGGTGGTCTCACCCTTTGCTGTTTCCATTATGAGCTACGCACAGGTGGATGACAATCATATACAATTCAGGGTAAGAAACAGGGAACTGAGATGAGGAGTACCCCTGTTTTAAATCAGATGAGTGACAATCCTCTATTTCTTTTGCTTACCTGTACACTGATCTTGACAGTCCTTTATCGTTCCCATCTATAAGGATACCATCAATGCACCTAAAAATAAAGGGATTGCCAAGGGACTGGAAAAAGATGGGCTCATGCTTTCTGTATACTGTACCTGTTACAAGACAGATATTATTTCAGAAGAAAATAAATTAACTGTCAGAATGGGCTTTCAGTCCCCTCCACACAGAAGCTCAAAGGAGAGACAGTGGGTAGGAGAGAAGTCCCCTCTCACGTAGTGACACTGATACTTGTAAACCTACAAACTTTCAGACACAACTTTTTGGGATGTAAAAAATCCCCTCTCAACTAAATAAGCTGATATATTCCAAAGAGAGAAGCCTCACAGGAAATCATAGAAGGCCTGAACTGAATCTACCACTTTGAGAGTGGTAGATAAAGCCTCACAGTCAACTAGTGTGCTTCAGAGATGAAAACATCAGGTGATATTTGTTTAGGAAAACACAGTTTAAGATACTAAGCTGTTTTGTTACTACTGTGTCAGGACTCTGAGAAGTACACATGGATTCAGCGAAGAATCTGAAACACTTCCCTCCATTACCCCAGGGATTTTGTTTGGTCCAGGAAAAGGAAAATGACAAACCAAGAACAAATTATTTCAGCAGACTATTTCCCAAATCTGAGGAGAGGATTTAATTTGCCACGACTTCCAAGCACAGAAAAGCAACAGCTGACTGGCTTGCCATTTTTCTATCTATCGTTGTGCTACATCTTCAGCAGCTCTCTGCAGAAATCCTGCACTGCAATCTCACAAGGAGATAGGCAAAGGCCACAGGCCGGCTGCGGTCCCTGCACACAGGGTCCCATCCCCAGCCCAGCAGGTTCCTTCATCACCCTGAAAAGGCATTTCAACAGCCCATCATCTTGTTTTGCTAAAAGAGCTGTTACAGGAGGCACTGAATGAGCCTACTCTCACATCTAGTATGTGCCTGAAATGTGAAATGAGCTGCAGAAGTGGCAGGCTCTCTCGCAGTCACTCGACAATTAGTCAGTTCACGGGTAATCAATTGTAATGGCCAGGCAGTGCCCAGTGAATGCTTGGGCTGCTCCCGATCCTGCACTGCCGGAACAAGCCAGAGACCATAGGGGAGGATTTTGTTGACAGATGAAACAGAAACAAACCTAAAGCAAGCCAGCAGAGTTGCTAGCTTGGCCATACTGACAGAACTACAAACCTTTTTAAGAAATGTATACAAATACAGTTCCAAGAAATGAGGAAGAGGAAAAGAGAAGTATTGATTTTTCCAAAAACACTTCATGGAACAGAGTTCTGCTAAATGAAGGTTTTATTTTCATTCTCCAATTTGTACTTCTGTATTTTGAAGAAGTTCATGCAATTGTCTGCTGACCTGTGTGGAGATCCCAAAACCTCATTTTTCAGATCCTGAACCAAAACAGAAGCCCCAAGGAACTAAACTGTACTATCCACCTACTTGAAATTTCTCCCGTGCATTTGCGTTTAAAGAATCTGGAGCAAGTTTTGCAGCTGCTGGAAAATCAGGCTTTAAGTACTAAAATTTTTTTTATAAACAAAATTATCCTTCTCAATATTGTTTTTCGTATTTCCAAAATAACTCTAGATAGTTTATAAATATTCTCATGCAGCCTAACTGGTGATTTTGTTAAGGAGTGACAGAAATAAAACCCATAAAATAAAAAAATTAATGTAGATCTTTGGTATTACGTGATCAGACAGTTAGAAGTCCCATCTAACTTAATCAAAAATAAGAACATTCCATTACCAGGATACATAGACACAACTGTCCCTTTCGGTGCAAAACCTTTGGTAACAAAGACTCCAGTTCCAGCAGACACCAGGGAACTCCTGTCTCTGCCAACAGTGAACCCAAGTGTGTTAAACAAAACTTCCTCAGGACTAAGCACGTGCTGACCCTGATGGTTACAAGAATTTGCTTTTGACCGCTTCTGCTCCACAGTAAATAATTCCAGATATTGACACCTGACTTCTGGAAGTAAGGCTAGAATATCTGCTTGTCTGCTGAAGTCATTTATGAACAGTGCTTTAAATGTTTTCAGTAGTGTTTCAAAGACGTCTTCATCAGCAATAATTTTGTCTTGAGAGCTTTCAGGAACATATCGAAGGGTCCTGTAAAGAAAATATTTTAAAATTAAGAACATATTTTACTTTTTTTCCTAAGTAGAGAAGAGCCATTTTGCAGCATCAATAACTTCGATAAGCTCTTGTTTTAGAAAACCCCAAGCTTTTTTCATGCTTGTTCTAGCTAAAGCCACTGTTCTTAACACTAAAAACACTAAAAAAGACAGTTTAGTTAAAACTAGTACCTGTTCAACGATAGATCATCATCTCGGAGTATTTACAAGTAGGTTAAACCCTCCTGAACTCTCAGTGAAAAATCCACCAAAAATAAACCATAATTATCATAATGTTTATTAAGAAAAAATACAAATTTCATTACACTTTAAATGAGGCAAGACAAATATCACGTGAGCAAGGAAGGTTTTAATTTAGTTACTTATTTTAATTTTGTTACTTATAACCATGTCATAATAATTTAAATTCAAACACTACTTTTACGATTAAAACAGGGCATACACATCTTACCGACAAGACATTATCTATCTAGGTATCTATCTAGCTATCTATCTATCTTCAACGTTAAACACCATTTTAAGGTATCTGACTAGGAATTTCATGCCAGCCAAGGGCCAACCGATGCTGAAGCACTTCTGAGTGACAAACCCGAGTGAGCTCCGGCGGCGCCCCAGACCATCCCGACGACGGGCGGCGGGGTCTAGGCTGGCGCCCGGGACCTTCCCCCGCGCCTCACCTGCGCTGGCGGCGGAGGTTGAGGGCGAGCCACGGCACGAAGCGGTACTTGTACGAGCCCCAGCGCCGCCGCAGCTCCCTCAGCATGGCGGCCGCTCCTTCAAGGCCCCGGCACCCCTCTGCCAGGCCGCGCCCGCGCTCTCTGGGACAACCAATCCGCGCTCCGGACACACGCGGGCGCGTTTGTGTCCTAAGCTGCCATTGGCTGCGAGCAGCCGGCGGGGCGCCGAGCCGCGGCCGGGCCGTGAGGAGGGAGCGCCCGAGGGCCGAAGGTGAGGGAGCGGGTCGCGCTCCGCTCCGCACCGCGGGTAAGGACGCGCAATACCCAGAACGGGGAGAGGTGCGAGCACCGGGAATGAAAACGTATAGCTCCTGGGTGCACACTTACAGACGCAAATACACACACTTTTCTCGGAACAATGTTACATTGCACCTTCTGTGTCGTACTTAACAATCCAAAAAGACAAGATTAGATTAAAAGGTGATTTAAAAATTATCTAGAAGCGGCCATTAAAGTCCACTCCTAACACTGTCAGATCACCTCTCCAAAACCACCCAGTGCCTGTTTCTAGCGATGCAGAAGGCTGTTAGGGCCTCGGATGGTCGCAGACTGAATTAAGTTGGAAAAGACCTACGAGATCGAGTCCAACCTATCACCAAGGTACCTCTGTGACACTGTGTATCATTGTTCAATCTTCCCTTAAACATTTACTGGGACAGTGACTCCACCACCTCCCGGGGCGGCCCATTCCAATGTTTAATCACCCTTCCTGTGAAGAAATTCCTCCTAATATCCAACGTGAACCTCTCGTGCAGCAGCTTAAGGCCACATCCTCACATCCAGTTGCCTGGGAGAAGAGGCCAACCCACACCTGGCTCCAGCCTCGTTTCAGGCAGGTCACATCTGAACGTCTTTCTCTCCAGGCTGAGCCCACCCCCACCCCAGCTCCCTCAGCTGCTCCTTGTAAGATGTCCTCCAGAGTGTGGTCCATGTCATACAAAGAGTGGCTCAGTTTCAGACATGAGACCTGTTACACTTCTGTCCACACTTTGGCTAGTATTTGGCTCTCATAAAAAGGAGACATGAGTTGTACTTTGTAGCATCATAAGCTACTGTAGACTTAAAGGTGCATCCCGCTGACTGATGTACAGCAAGCAGCAGCATCGAAGTACACAGATGGAAGGAATATACTACAAATGAGCATTTACAAACAGGGGCATAAGCCCTTTTGGCGCCACATTCTACCATCACTTATCTCTAAGGTAATTAAAAAAAAATCTACTGAGGAAAACAACCATTCAGCAATTCATCTTCAAAAATTAGCAATGGCCCTGAAATCATTCTCTACAAACTACTGCAGGTGTAAAGATACGAGTACTGTTACCATCTTTGGCCACTGTTGTCCTTTGGCTGCTTAGGTATCTACTTTCATAAAACTTTTCTCTTTGGATGCTGCTCCTTACCTGCAGCTTTAGTTTAACATTGCCAATAATTTGGGAAAATAAGAACACGTATGCATGTACTTTACTTTATTCGGAAAGCAGTTTAAAAATTATGGAGTGTTTGAGAATTGGTTTGGGGGTGAACAGAGAAATCAAACCTCAAAACACTCTCGGGGTTACACTTCTTCCTCTGGACCTGAAATTTTGACAAAGGTTTGGGAATTTGAGACAGGCCTACCAAAGCAATGCAACTATCAGAATTAACTTCCCATCTCAGAGCTTTACGAGTATTTAAAGCTGTGCCTTGATCTATTCCATAATCACTTCAATTGCACTGTTGGCCTGCCACATCTTTTCCCAAGAACAGGAGCTGAGCGACGGGCTAGTGCAAACGGAAGAAATGGAGGGAAAATGCAGGAAAAGGCACAGTGGCTGCCGCAAAGTGCTTCTCTGCCATCTCCTGGCCTTCCTCGGTAATTACAGGGAGGAAAGGTCTCACGTCAATTCTTGGAACTCTGGTTTCAGCAGCCCTGTGCTGTAACCACAAAACAACACACGTATTCACCACAAGACATGCATAGTGTGGCTCTTAAAAGCAAGACAGTCACAGCGTGATTCACGTCATTAAGGAAGACTAAGCAATGAGTGAAAAGTTAGTAGGGGAAATAAGAGGGCTTTGGGAGGTGGGCTGTCCGGTCACAAGCGCCATGCACAGAAGTTGCTCACTTTCATGTGATTAAAGGACATACGTGACCCTTGTGACACTCCAACACGTTCTGGAGGCCGTCCTCAGCCTCGAGTGAGAACTTGCAAAGATGAAACACCATCAGACTTCAACCCATGACCAACACGCAGAAATGTGGTTTTATTCCCATCGGAGAAGTCACAGGAGGCATAGAGCTTACCATTTACCTGCGGAAGAACTGAACTTGCCCTGTGCACATGAAGATACTTAGTTCCCTAAGTAGGTGTCTTTGAAATTTACTGCCATCTGTCCGGCACCGGTGATCTCTGACATCCCTTGTTCCTAAGAAGGAGGTTGCAACATTACAAGTAGGACACGGTACTGCAGGATTCAGAACTTCTACAGTAAATTAGATAAACTGATTATAATGTATCTCCTACTTATCCTTGCCATGTATTCTCCTTTCTGACATTTCAGGTAGTACATTTTTCCGATGTGAGGAATCAGATATTAGAATTTAGTTGAAGATTTCTGCTGCCAGTTTTTCCTGGTGAACTGATACACTCCTATCTATTTGCGTAAAGTCACATACCTAATGAAAATAATAAAAAGTGCAGTCCTTCAAAATACAGAATTTCTAATCACAAAAAAATCTGTTTCCATAAAAAAAAGATTAACTTTTAAAATTTCAAAAATACCTGGAGAAAGACAAGAACTGAAACAAGCCCTAGCTTTGCAATACATAGATTGCCTGAATAAGGAAAGGCTTATGTTTGCTATTAAAATATCAAGCAACAGAATCATTTCAAAAAAAACATAAAACAACAGATTAACTTCCAACATACACTTCAATGGCTCCAGAACTGAGCTAGGGAAATCAGCTCATCTGAATACGTAATTCTTACATTTGCAGTAATGCAAAATTTAGACATTTAATTCTTGGCCTAAAGGCATAATCAAGTGAGGTTCATAGACAACAGTGCTGTCGTAAGAGAAGTTCCTATCTTTATCACTAATTTAAAAAAAAAATTAGTTTTTGTTGCTGCCCTTTATGTAAGCATTCTTTATTAATTCACCCAAGATATATATATATATATCAATGTAGACCAGTATTCATTCACTTGTGTCATTTAATATCAGAAACTAAGTCTTGATATATCAAGTGTGCTGTATGAAATCGTATATGAACAGTGAAGTGTACTGGAAATATTTTATTTCCATCAGTAAAACAAATTTGTTTTTCTTACAGTAAGCAAAGGACAAAGTTTGTTCAAAAACTTTTATTTACTATAAAGACAAAAACACCAAAATACGTACAAATTATACTATATAAAATTGGTTCAATGGGGTAAAAACTTTTAATTAAAATATCTCGATATATTTAAAATAACAAAGGATACAATGAAGCCAAATTTCTTAACCCAGAGATTTCTGTAAAATTTGCTTGCACAGTAAGGTGCTAATAGAAGTTAGCCCTTAAGCCCTGGAAGTCTTAGGAATCAGTCACATAGCAAATATAATTTCATTGTGAAAGTGAACTTTGGTAGAAGAAACTCTATAGGACACCTGAGGTAGTAGAAACTGGAATAAACAGCAGTAGACGTTATTTACAACTTAAGTACCAAATAACATTAAGAACACAAAAAATAATTACACAATACAATTTTCAGTCCAGCTTTGATCCAAAGAAAATAAGAATATTACATCACATCTCCATTTTAAAAACACCACAATTACCAGCAAGCCGAGGGAAATGCAAACTCAAACAAATGCATTTGGACACCTAAGAGGCAGTTTGAGTTTGAAATGTGGTAGGCATGGTGATCTACATAGTAATACTGATTAGCTGAGGTTCATCAGTTTATACAGTTTACATTTCTGCCAGAAACAGTATTAATCTGACAACTGATCTTCCAGTACATGAATTGGCAAGAGTGCATCCTTTAAAGCTTGCACATAAGAAAGACTTGGAAACAATCTTATTAGAATGAGAAATTCTAAAGTGGTCAAAAAAGAAGTCAAGTACAAAACAGAGCTACCAAACTTCACATTTCGTTATTATCTTTTTAACTCTTCAAAGTCTGCCAATCTTCAAAAACAAAGGAATGTAAAATTTCCAAGAGAAACACATTCACAACTAATGACACGGGTTTGCTTTTTTCTTTTATTAGTATGAGCACTATCATTCATGTAAACTTATCTTTAAGATGCCTTACTTCCAATTTGTATTATACACTTTTAAGGTACTATAGCTTATTTAGTTTGTCCTGAGTCTTTGAAAATAACCAATTCTATTTGAGTCCAACAATCCAACTGGCTTCTGAAGAGTAATAACATGAACAGTATTTTTTTTCAAAATGGATTAAACACAATCATTATTAGATTAAAAAAGATCCCCATTTTTAAAAAAGCAAAAGAAAAAGCTGCCATTTTCCTTCAGAATTACATGCATCAGAATCTAAAAACCTGCCTTTAAAATAATTTTAAAAACCTGTTTAAAAAAAACCCCCACAGCTCCTAAAAACCAACAAGTTTTGCACTACAGGTGAAGCTTTACTTCACATTTTACTTTATCTTGATCTTCAAGTCCAAGTTTGCTTCTTGTTAAAATAAATACCTTTCTTACGGTAGTATTTTTAACATTGTCAAATTAAATTATCACTAATGGCTACAGTAAATAGATGATGTACGGCAGAAGGAAAACAGCAGGTAAAACTTGTTATCAGTAGAGAATGTAACCTCAGTTTCTTTACACAAAGAATGAGATTTGCTCATTTGGCACCTGCTCACACTGAAGTACATGCCAAAGTCTCCCATAAAAACTTTAATGGGAGCTGGGTTCGGGGGCCCTTTGACATGAAACTTCTCTACACGATTTGCCAGAAGAAACTGCTATATGAAAAAAAAGGCTCATCAACTTCTAGCATGGTTCAGACTAAGTTGCTTTATACAGAACAATCTTGTTTATTAAATAACCTATACTATCAGAGCCTTCAACATATCCTTGTTGAAGGTGGCATTTTATCCCAGATTTCCAGAAAATCTGGTTTTAAAACTCTTGTGTCAGGAAAATATTCCATGACACAGCTTGCATCTTTTTTTCTAAAGACTATTTTAAAATATCCCCTTTTCATGAAAGTTAAAAATACAAAGAAAACAAACTTTGATTTCAAAAGAAATTACATGGCCAGCAGTAAATGCACAGTGAACCATGAGTGCCTGCTCTTACTTTATAGGAAGGCAAAATGCTTTTTTAAAAGTTTCCATCAATATTTGGATTTGTTACTCAGAGAACATCACGTAATTAAAAGGGACAGAATGTCCTTTTAACCAGTACTGAAAACTTACTAATTGCAGAGCATCTACATGTGAAATTGAACAGTGATTGCTATATTAAAATAGATCTTGAGCCTCTCAGCTTCTAATACTGCTGAAAAAGTGCTCTAAATAAAATAAAAATCACTTACCTGCTGAATAACCATGCAGATTTAAGGAAATTGTTTTTGTGTTAACATAGAGCCAGACGTTTGAAAAGGCACAGTTTACAAACCTCTGCATGAATTGTCAAATGTTGCATACTGAGCTTAGGTAAAGATCTTGATTTGTCAATCACATACTTAGGTAGGGTCCTCCACTGGCCTTATGTTCTTGATGTATCTATCATTAAGGCCAGCAGAATAATATCATTTGCTGCACTTAACTGCACTGCAAGACAGTTATTGTATATTCAGTAGCATTTTCTTCAGTATTTCAGCCTTACACATTAAGTAGCTACCACGTAGTACGGAAGACTGGGTGTTTCAGCAGCTCCCTTGAAGGGGGTCTGTCCTGAGGTTGAAGTTCTAAACACCGAAGAGTCACATCTTTCAAGCCCGGAGACAGATGCGTAGGGATTGATGGAGCAGTAGTTGCACTAGCAATCTGAGCAAGGGGAAATAACTTTTTAGAAGTCAGTGTTTAAGCCCACTCTTTTACCTCAAAAACGTTCTACAAACTGATAATTTCAGCTGCTAAGTTAGATTTATGAACTTTTCTCCATTCAGCATGTTTCCTACTGCAGTTTGAAGATTACATTACTGCTTTCAGTTTATTGTCCTTATGCCTACTGCTTTGTAGTTTGACTCCCTCCTGATACTTTTCTCTAAATGTTCTCACAGCAAGATCCTGCAGTGATCATCTCTGAGCAGGCCATAGGAAAAGCTCCTACAGCACACATATACACATTCTACTATATGCCTTCACTGTTAACTGGTATAAGTCACCAGAGAGAGAGGTTCAGCTGAGCGATGTTACACTACAACATGGTAAACTGGGTGTGCTTTCTTGCACTGCCTTTACTGTATTTCTGCTACCATTCCAAAGGCCAATATTTCTCAGAAAGACGCAGATTTCTCCCAACCAGATTAATTTCAATTTCATCTAGATACATTAAAGCAGGATGACTGGGAACACTAGAGTGGCACCACCAGATTGACACACACAGAACCAAGACAATTACATCTCTTAGCACAAGTGGTTTTACTTAGGACATATCTGAGTACTGCTGTGCAATGTTTTTGCAAACACTTCTTCACTTGCAGCAGTATTTTCTTCATTCATGCCTACAGTTCAAATGGACCTTTAGAATTAAATATAACTGATTGATTTTAGTAAGAAACATGAATGCCAAGAGGGATGATCTAGAAAACAAAGGGGCAAAAATCATACAGAGTATGGCATAATGGAAAACATCTTTCAGCAAATAGGCTTTTACAAAAGGACATTCCCCACTGTGGAATATGAATACATACACAAATGGTTTATGTTAAAAAAAGGTTTGTATTTTACAGGATTGTAAGAAAAAGTTCAAATCCTAATCTTCTGCCTTCTTTAAGATCAATTCTATTCCTAATTTTTTTTTTTTAGCCTGTTACACTATATTTTTGTATCTTAGAACAGACCTTTCTGAGCAACCTGGTGGAGTGGAAGCTGCCCCAGCATATGGCGGGGAAGGTAAAACTAGGTATCTTTAAGGTCCCTTCCAATACAAACTGTTCTACAATTCTGTGATTTTGAATTTCATGTATTAGTATCTTTTCTTTTGGTATCAGTTTGTTTGGGGTTTTTTTAAGCAAGCAAGTATGGTTATATTGGTATTGCCAATACCAGTATTGCCTCTGTACTAACAGCTCCAACATTAAAAAAAAAGCTATTGCAACAACCCCTGCTACATGCACACTTTTCTAAAATTCACACTGCTGTATACAGGATTACTTGGCATCTTTTGTAGTATATTGATAGTAAAAAAATGCCTCACCTTAAATATCAGAGCAAGATGATTGGAGTGTTTCTCTGCATTCCAAGGAGGTTTAGCACAAGCCATTTCTATGACAACACAGCCAACACTCCACACATCACAGCTCCTTCCATATTGCTGACCTCTCAGGACCTGAACAGACAGACACCAAAAATCAAATTATATGCTTCAAAGTCTCTTAGCTCTAAGCAATTTAGAAGTAAACATCAACATGTCAAACGAGTGTATTCTGATTAACATTTCAGGCTAAGAGAGTGAGCAGTGATGTAAATGCCACAAGATTTATAGAAGTCTAGAGACTGAGTAAATAAAATACTTGACCAAGCGGCAAGCAAAGTACCTTGCAATGGCTAGATTTTGAGCAAATGGTCATTTGGGCATTAGTAACAATACCTGTGATAACTGTATCTTGCAGTAAACTACTTAAAACAACTTTGACAGCAAGAAAGAAATGTCATCATTGCCATGTTGGAATCATTCCTCATCTTTAGAACAAAGGCATTTAAAACACATTTGAAGCATATACAGCAATTTTCTGTTATTTGGCTACATGAATTAGCTTAAAGAGTTCAAATAAACTTTTTGAAATAACTTCAAAAATTGGTTTCTTACCTCCGGTGCCATAAATGCAATAGTTCCCAACAACTGTCCCTGAAACTCCCCAGCACCAGTTCCTTTTGATGCCAGCCTGGCTGCAGCTCCAAAATCAGCAATTCTTAATCTATGACCTGTGCTGTCAATTAGCAAATTGGCACCTGTCAACAGCACAATAAAAATACTACTAGTTGGCTTTCTATTAAAGGCAAAAGGATGAACAGATACTTGACACTTTTCCTCCCTGCACTTCAAAATTATAAAATAGTTTGACACTCCTCACCCCAGTATCAAGGAAATCTATAAATCAAGAATATAGTCTAATAACCCCACTTTTCTGTTATGCCTGAATGATACTGCACACAGCTTGAGGCTATGTGAGAGATTTTGAGAAGCAATCAAACTTTCAAAGTAGGGCAAACACACAGGATTCTGGAACAATGCCTGGAGATGGTATAATGGAAGAAAATGGTGACCTAAAGCCCTGGAGGCTTTCATTGCCTGTGGCTCCTCATGAAATTTAAAATTATTTCATTATCAAGCAACCTTGAATTGCTTTAAAGAGAATTCTAGAGCAATTTAAAATTTTCTTATTTCAAAAAGCATTAGTAAAGACAAACATTTGCCAGCAATATGTTGCTACTTATATAAATATATCTCCTGTTCAGGGACAGCTATAGTGACATTAAAGGGAAAAGTTCAGTTAGACTGGTATTTTCCAGTAAAATCCACATGTTACTCAGGGTGCAACTGCATTTATGTTCATTTAGGATGAAGGAAGAAAACTCATCACAATATTTCCATACATTAGAAATCTGGCCTCTTTATCTTGACTTGTTCACAGATTTTACTATCATTTCAGAGTAAACGTTTACATTAATTTAAGTAGCAGTAGTTTTAAAACTGTATGGCAACTTCATATCTTATTTTAACCAACTGAGAAAGACAATTTTTATAAACTGTTAGCACAGGTAGCAAATATCCACAAGCTTGCCATGAACATTTTCATTAATTTCAGTAGCATTTTGATTAATTTCAGCAATCGAGTTTCTTAAAAATGATCAGACAAATCCATTAGATATACCGCTCCTGAGATAGTATCTGAGAGAATGAACAGGTCTCAGGCCAAAACAAATGCTGCTTTCTGAATACTGCTTCTTAGAAGAATTTATCAGTAATTCTCACCTTTAACATCTCTATGGATTATCTGATTCTCATGGAGGTAAGAAAGGCCACGTAACAGTTGTTCTGTGTAATTAATAATAACTGATTCTTTGAAGGCTCCATATTTACTTAACAAATGAGCAACTGAACCCCCTAAAAGATAAAACAGTACATTCTATCAACACTTACACATTTTCTTAATAGAGTGCCACACTGCATCCTAAAACTGGAACTTGATATTAGTATTTCTAATTTATAACTATATTTCTCCTTCCCCTACCCCCCCAAAATTAAAGTAATTTCATAGGCAAAAAGTGATAGTTAATTCCTCAGTTAATTTCTACATGGAGTTGTACACATTAAAGATAAAAGTCTTCATGCTTCCTAATAATTTTATACTTCCTTAAAAACAACACTTTATCCACACTTCACATTAACATGTAAACAGCAGAACATTAACTTTCTTTGGGGCAACAGGTAAGTGCAACCTCCAGCAAGTATATGTTTGTTATCATCCAATACATAGAACTACACAGACAAGCAAGGAAAAGCAGTATTTTCCAAATTTCCAAAGCTCTATTTTCCAAAACTGGTAATAGAGTCTCAATATTATAGATTTCCCATTTGTCTCTCAAAGTATTGTAATATAACCTGGGCTCAAATGAGGTAAACCCAATTCCTGACATTTGACTATATAAATAATACTACTGCAGGAAAAAACTACACTTAAAAAGTTTAACACTCTAAATTTTGAGAAAATATTTCTTGCACTACTTCTTGTAATGACACATACCTGGGGGCTTTGCATGTCAGCACTCTGACCATAAGTAAGGGTGCAGTGCTTTCTTTTACAGCAAATAAGGATGTATTAGAACACAAAATCTAGTCTTGGTAACTGGACAGCAGCAACATATAATCACATTCATCAAATTACTAAAACTACTTCACAAAATAAAGACAGATTTTCTTGTCCCTGCTCTATACAAATTTCAAAAATTTTTAATAAATTACCAGTTAAGAGATTTAAGATTTAAATTAATTTTTACAAAAGCACTACTTACTACTTATTACTTGAAACTTACTTTTCAGTTCTTAAATGCCTCTGCACGTCACCTGACATGATTTTTATGAAAAAGCTCAGGACAAAACTAAGTGACAGGTATTCCAAACTTTCTAGCAAAGTTATTTTTAATAATAACCTAAAGCTACACAGATACACTGAAAATGCAACAGTTTGAGAGACAGTCACTTCAGTTGGAAACAAACCAAAATTTGTAACTTCTCATTTAGAGTCACAAATGGAAGGGAAAGTAATAGAATCTTTCTTCAGAGTTTCCAACTGCTTTAACTGTATGACAGATTAGGTATGGAAAATTCTAAATCACAAAAAGATTAAGAACATTGCCATGACCACTTCAGCTGTTCTCTAAGTAGACCTTTATACCGGTTCCCAACACAGCAATGAAAATATAAATTCACAACCTCAGGCGATGCAAATTCCAGTATGAAGCTACGTATTTCAAGACTCAAATGGTATTTTCACCAGTTGTTTACCTGCCATCCATTCAATAAAGAGGTTATAGTTGCTCTTCTCGCATGTAGCACCCAACATTCGAATAATGTTAGGATGGTTCAGGTGACTCATCATCCTTATTTCTTCCCTCAGTGCTTCAACCACCTCTTCTTGCTCAGATGATGTGTTTCTGACATATGTCACCTGTTTTGAAATATGGTATTCAGACTTACTTAATTTAAGTACAGCAACAAGAATGGATGGTTTTCACCACCACTTTTTTTCCTCCAACCACCAACCCCATCAGCTGAGAACATATCTCCATGTGAGACAGTCACAGAAAATTAAGCGTGATCTTCTAGGGAACAAACAAAAACTTCTCCAAGTACAGAGTGGGGAAATATCCCTCTTTTCGCCTCTGTTTAAACTAGGAAAAAACCCTTCGTTTACAGATATTAAGGAAAAGGAAGAAAGATAAGGTCTGAAATAGGATCTTGAGTGTCATTTATAAAATTTTACCACCTAAGTGATAAATGTTTCATAACTAAAGCTCTTACAAAAATTCAACTGAGGGGAGAACATGACAGATCAGAAGTAACAGAATTGGAGCCAGTCTCAGCTCTGATCCATACTAAATATGACATAACGCTATGCTGCATGGAATTCCCCCCCTGCATCACAATCATCATCATCATCTCTCTAGGACCACATGCACAGTCACACTTTTTCACAAGCAAAAGAGTTTCAAAGGAGGAATAACTGGTGGCAGATACTCTTTCCTTGAGCAATTTCAAAACATTTAATCAATTCCATTGGTGTAAGTTCATTGTAGAACTGGTAAGAGTGCTGGGACTAAAATTCCCTCTATTTTGTTACCACTGATTCAGTCCCAGGGCAGCTCTACTGTGACCAATTTACTCACACCTGAAACCTTCAAAAATCTTGACTGAAGCATGTGCCTCTTCTCAGCCACACTTCTGTATCTATTAATTTAAATAGTAAGAATACTTGCCTCCAAGTTGCTTTAGTTAGCAAAGTTGAATCAGAGGAAACAAACATTAAACTATAATTCCTCCACTTAAAAGTTTTAGGAAAAGTATTTTTGACAAGTGAGGAGAAACTATTTTAAATAGCTATCTTGCAAACAGAGCATTAATTTGGGACCAAGATATCTGGACTCCATTCCTAAATCAGCCACCGATTTATGAACTTTACAGAAGCAAAAATGCACTTGAAGAACAATGGAAGAAAATGAGCAGAGAAAAAAGGACTTTTTTTTCACTCTTAAGAAGAATTGAAAAAACTTGCATATATTAAGTTAATACCATGCACATAATATATCATCAAAAAAACCTTTATGTCAGAATGCAGGACAGGGAGTAGAAGAAGTAGGAACACAAGAGGTCTGAGAGAGCAAACACAAGAAAGTGAGGTACTTTCCTGAAGTATTTACCTGTTTTACAGCCATTAATGTCCCTGTTCCCACATCTTGAGCTTGGTAACAAGAAGAGAAAGCTCCAAGACCAATTTGCTGACCTTTAAGCCATTCTGCATCTTCTCTGTAATGGTGTTTTGCTTTGGTATGTCCAGGCAGGGTTTCTGGTGTCTGCAAATTAAATTCAAAGTAAGTTCCAAGTTTACTAACGTGCATCTAAAATACAGACATTCTAAAGTGTTAGAAAGTATCCAAGCTTATATGCCTCTCCTCTTCCTTACACTTCTTTGAACTGCTTGTTATACAGGTCTCAGCTGAGATCAGAGCACCAGAGTATTCTGTAACCCACACGCTCTACTGCATGAAACAGAGCTTCCTCTGTGTTACTACGTGAAGGTGAAAGGCAAGATTAGAGGATACAAGTAGGAGCACGATTTTTTTTTCTATTCCTTGTCTCATATCTAGTTAAGGCTTTAGCTTGCACCTACAGTGAACAGAAGCAAAATCAGGCTGTTTTCCATTTAACTTATCATTCCCTTTTTATGCTTTACATGTTGTTACCTCAAAGGATCACAAATAAAATACCCCTTTCTCTGTTCTTCTTTCTTGTACTTTTGGTCTATTTGCAAATATATATGTATTTTTTTTCTGACTACTAAACTATCTTTCATCTTCTCTCAAGATAGGAAAAAAACAAGATCTTTTCTCACTCTTTCTTTCAAAAATTAGTTTGGTTTTGTACAATTGCCTTCAAAGTAAATCAGCATTAGGACTCAGTACAGTTCTACTCCTGCTTAAAAATTTTGGTTTCATTTCCTGGTTTCCCCAATCTTACACTTTCTTTTTTGTCACTTTAAATGTTGACACATGATACGGTGTTTCTCTTCTGAACACCTTCTCTAAATTTGTTACTAACATGGAAGGATTCTGTTAGCACCCTCAGGTGGCAGACTGTTTATATTCAACTTCCTATAAAAGGGTATGGAGCACCTTCATGTTTTCTACCACTTTTGAAATATAACAGCACTGCTTTATAATTTCAGTGACCCTCAGCTGAGACTTAAGCTAAATTCTCATATGTATACTTACATCCTGCTGAATGATTATGATATCTTCACCATTTTCGACCTGTAGCTGGGGAATTACTGGCAAGGCATCTTGGGATGCTGACATTGCCATAGCAATAGCTAAAGCTTCCTCCTCTTCAGCTTCCATCTTTTCCTTGCATTTTTGATTATGATTTACATCATCTTTGTAAGTATCATCATTTTCTGCCCGCTCAGGAGAAAGAACTGCAACTTCAGATTTGAATGTAACTGTGCCATCACTCGTTGGCATGGAGACCTCGAGTAGGTCCTCAATACTGGAATTGAGCTCTGCATTAACATCCAGCCGGCACTTTTCATCTACTGGTGTGAACACTGTCTCTTCACTTGGTATAACTGCACTGCTATTGCCATCACACTGTGAAATATCATTCAGGTCAAGTGTCATACTGCTTTTCAAGGTTTCTCCTTGCTTGTTCACATCACCTGGAGTGGGTCTTGATGGCTTTGGCCTATGTACATGACTGGATGGCAATGGCCTGGCTTGGGTAAAAACCGGAGAAATTTTCTCAGATTCCTTATTTTCAGAGCAGTTTCGCTGAAACTGGAGAGAAAGTTTCCGCTGTGTTTGAGGAGAAGGTGAGGGGATTTTGCAGGGAACAAATCCCTGAGGTCTGAGTTTAGAGACATCTGTTACAGTGCCAGCTGGTACAGATGGGTTTGATGGAGACAGAAGTGTTGGGAATAGTGACTGGGAATGACTGGATGAGGGAGAAGAGTTCACACACTGACTGTGGGGTTTTCCTTTTGTTTGAATGGCTGGTTTTGGTTGCTCAGTGGTTACTGATGAAATAGGAAGTCCCATAGCAAGGCCAGCTAGCATCTCAGAAATGTCATCTGGACTGGCACTCAGTTTTCTGTCACTTAAACCCTTCCCACTTTTCCCTGATAACTGAACAGTATTATTAGGAGTATTATTTTCTGTAGTTTCTGGAGAGTTATCTGGCACAGGTAGCTGTAAAAAGTCTTCATGTCGGCATTCCCCAGAGTGCATTTCTTCCATGCCTAGCTGAATGGCTTCTGCAATTTCCATTTCATCTGCTATTGCCATCAGACGTCGACGCATCCTTGCATAATGAGTTGAGCTTGTCACACTCAACATATCTAACAGCTTTACAAAAATGTGGGGCACTCTTGCCACCATTCTTGCTGCACTCAAAAATACTCTCCGCGACAGTTTGCCAACCATTGAGTGGGAATTGTCAATTGACTGCAAGGCGAAAGTTAAGAGGGAGAGAAGTTTCTTATACCTAAAAAAAGAAAAGATTTTTTATACACTGACATGCTCTAGTTAACTAGTACCAAAAAAGCCGTTTCAAGATAATGTATGTAGTTGTCAGTTCTGAAGTAGGAAGAAGATTTATCTTTGCACTGGTGCTTCAAAAATGCTTCACAGGTCAGAAGTTTTAAAAAGGCAACTATTTACTCTGTAAAGCAAGCACACTTTGCATAGAAATGTATGTTATTTGTTTACAGGAATTAGAACAGCTACTTTTTTTATGAAATCACCGACAACAAATTGGACGACAAAGAGTAACATTCACATAGTACAAGCAAGTACCTGTCGACTACAGTATCAGCCTGCAAGACATCTCCACAGACAATGTGAGGATAAAATTCACCAGGAAATTCCAACAGAAGTCTGTCTATTAGACAAAGTCGCCCCAGCAGTGCTTGCCAGTTGCTAGATTCGATTTCATTTCCAAGAATACAATTTAAGACATAATCAACACCTCCAATACCAATGGATCCTATAAAAAAGTTGGTAAAATGAAGATTAGGTATTATGTTCACAGTCTACACAAAGATCAGAACTGTGTCATACAGAATTACTCATTGTTTGCCCAAATTAGCTCCTTTCCAAACTGTTGAGAGGAATACTGTTCTCTTTGCTGTGCTTGTACTTGATAAATTCCAGTATTATTTGCTTGTAATTATAGTTCAACTGTATATGAAGAGTTATTATTACCAGATTTAAGTATTTCTCTCCCAACTGCCAGCTCGCCTGCTTGACCTTTACACATCTCCAACAGCGTTGAGACTGAAAGTTGACTTGTTCGACTGTAAGAAATTAAAACCAAAAGAAGAACTCCTTTAGCAAATGCTTTCCAGGAAAAAACATTCTATTCATTATACTTAAAAAATCATCAGCTACAAATTATGTGTAAAATGATTTCACATCACTTTATTCCAGTAAATTTCTATAATCCACTCTTTGTAAGCTACCCGTGGTTGTGACATTTTTACAAGGATACCTCCAGAAATGTAATGTCTATCAATAATATACAAACAAAACCCCAAATCGTCTCATTCTCTTGCAAAATGTGGCCAAATGCATAAAAACAGTTCTATTTCACGTACTTTAACTTTAGACAGTCTCTTGCTAAACTATTGCTGAGGGATCTCTAGCTGCAGTTTCAGAAAAAATGCTGCTTCAAAACTAAACCTAGAGAGACAAAACTCCAGCTGGTGGAGTTCTGCATCTTGTTTACAGCACAGTAGAAGAAATTGTTGGCCTGGCAGAACAAACAGGGTAGCCTAGGACAGGAAGATTGAAGCCAAGGGCAATTCACCCTGAATAGCCATCATTACACTCGGAATCACAAATCACAAGTTTTATGTTACTGCTACTACTTCATGGCAAAGATGTGTAACAACTTTTGCTGAAGTAGGAAGAATACTGAGGGGTACTTGCTATAGCTTTGAGGAAAGCCATGAGAATTAGACCAAAGCAATGGCAACGGAGATGGAAGGGATGGGTTCATGACTGCACCTAACATCTTCCTTTATTTTAAGCGGGGTAAAAAGCCCTTACGAAAAAAAAGTATACAATCACTTGCCTTCAAAATCTACATATTTAAAGCCAGAAGTTTGCCAGCAACAGTTAGGCTAGCAAAACAATGATATGTATTTACAATCCACACATTTTATTTTAACACCAGCTAGTTACACATGAGTAACAACAAATGAAGCTGCAAGATATTTCAACAACAATCCAAATGAAGTTCATGAGACATCATACCTGTTAGCATCTGCACATTTAACTAGTATCGTCTCTACAACTGGCTTGAGAAGTCGCTGTAGTTTAGTCCTCTCTGCCAAAGTATGACAGGGAGTGTACACCAGCATGGCTCTTAAAGTTTTCTAAGAGAAAGGAAAAAACCAATACACATGAAATCCAACTAGCTACACAATTTTTATTTTTTTTTAAAGAAAAGTAAATAAGCATTAAAGAGCTGTAAATTCAGTTCTACATAAATTGTGTTCAAAATGTCAGTGAAATGTTCAAAGGATAAATAGCTTACTACATATTCACTGCTAGAGATAGTCACCTCCTCTTTGAGAGTGAAAAGACATACAAATACTGTAAATACTCAGCACTGTGGCAAGTGCCAGTGAAGTAATTTCCCTTCCACTTATGATGAGTATTTTGATCATCCCACTTTCAAATGACAGTTATAAGTCATCAATGGCGCTCAACCACAATTACTAGGATTCCTGACTTCATATATCTTCTCCCATTCTCTACCTCTTCAAAAATGAAGTAATAATGAAATTAGTAGAATCCAACAAGTAAACAACTACTTACTAAAGCAGCAACATACACTTTGTAGACAGGGTCAGCACAGACCATGGACAGCACACTGCAGCAGGATTCCACCACCACATCTCCTGAGATACTGGTCTGAGATGACCCACTAGCTGCTCCCAGAGCTCCAGCACTTGTGTTGTTTCCACTGCTGCTTCCAGAGTTTCCAGTGCTTTCACCGTTAGCCAGTAATAGAGCACCACTAACATCATGGGAAAGACGTCTAAGTGCCATCTCTCGTATATTCCAGTTTCGAGAAAACAAGCAGCCAACCAGCTCCATCCCAAATACCTACCAAGGAAGAAGGCAACATTACAGGAGTCAAAATGAATAAATGCTGCAACTTAAGTACCTGACAACAGCAATCAAAAAGAGGAAAGATGTTTATAGTTAAAAATCATCAAGGCTGATAGCAAAAATATGTCCTAAGGTATACTGTCTTAAAAAACAGATTCTCTGATAGAAATAAAACATCATAAATTATATGCTACTTGGTTCTGTAAAAACTCTGCTAACAGAAATGGGAGAATGACTCTGTGGATAGTTTAATTCACTTTGAATTTTAATTATTAAGTATGAAGTTGGTTTCCAGACACTGATATTAACAGTCCTGAAATCAAGGTCTGGCTATACTAGATGAATATAATGGCAGAAATAAAGAAAATACAAGTCCTCTCATTTTTAAGTGTGTGACCCATGTTCAGTTGAACCCATCTCTACACTCTAGAGGTTACTCGGTCTTTTACAAAATAGAATTACCTGAATCCATGGCTCAGCTGAATCTTTATATGTAGAAGGGATCTGCTGCACTCCATAATGAGTAAGGTTAAAATTGCTATCTTGAGTTCTTCTCTGTGATCCAACTGCAGACTGCTGCTGAGATTGTTGCTGAACCACACGGAGAACAGAAGAATCCACAGGGCTTGGCAATTCATGACTACAGATCAAGAACAACACAGATTAACAAATTAAACATCTGAGGTAAATACTCCAGCATATTCAGAAATATCAGTTAAAGATCCAGAAACAGATAGTTTATTATACACCAACTAAATCCTCACCTATAGAAATCATGAGATCTCCATTTAGATCTACAAAGTGGACAGATGAGTGGCTCTCTGTTTCTTCTGCATTCTTCTGCCCCTGGAATACAGCAACAGGATCATATGCACTTAAGTTTTACAGTGTACAAAAAAGGAAGATGGCATAACTATTTCTAAGTTTTACTGAAGAACATGAGTTTCATAATCAACACTTCTGAACTGAGACACTTTCAACAGCCTGGGCATTAAAATATGGGTGCTTAAACATTTTTTTTTCTGCCTAATATTTTATTAAGTTATGAACTGAAATTCAAGTCCTTTTGTACCTCAAATATAGGAAAACTTTATTTGTTAATGCAAACTGTAAATTTTTATATACTTTATTTGACGTATTACATAAACATACTTCATAATTCATTATATAGTCCTAGCTGACAGTATATGACTTTCATGCATTCTAATGACAAGTCACTGGGAGCTGAAAGTCCATTCCTAACCTTGTTCTAATTGAACACAATCTTTTCACTTAGGTAAGAGAGGCTTAAACCTCTATACCTGCAGGTAACTTCTCTATAAGAGCATCAAATTACAAACTCAATTTGTGAATAACTGAGAAAATAAGGTGTATCAATAGCAGCTGAATGACATCAAATTCTCAGAGTTACCAGTAATCATTTACAAGCAGATTTCTGGGTTTTGTTTATTGAACATAAAACAAACAACCCAAAACCATACTAAGCTATAATACTTTTGCAGATTTAGAGTCACTAGAACTTGAAAAAACAAAGATAACATACATATTGACATGCAGTGGTGGTGTAATTTGTTCCTGCAGCCATCTTCACACACAGTTAGACTCTCTTCATCCAGCATGCCTAACAAACAAATGGGGCACATCTGTTCTTCTTCATCCTTCATACTATAAAAAGAGACATTTGTGATTGTAGAAGAGGCATATCAGAATTCAGAACAGGCTTTAACAGTGAAAAAGATTAACTTCCAGTTTGGAACAGTCACTTCTGGATAACTATAGGCTATTCATGAATCATTCTCCAAAACCTTGGTCTGAATAAGTAAGCAACCAGATTTTTAGAAGCACTGAGTACAGACAACACTTTGTTGAAATGAAAGGGAAAGTCACAAAACACATGACATCTTTTCAAACTAGGTCAGATACCAATTAGAGATTGAAAGGCCCAGCTTTGGGCACTTAACATTTTTTTCCCTAAGGCTTCTTTAAACAAATCAACCTTCACTTTTTAATTTATCAATTGGGTTTGAAAAACTAAGGAATTTTTATATTTTGAAAGCTATCCACGTTCTTTTTCATCACATTCCTTTCAGTGTATGGAATCACAAGGCAATCTTCAGCCCTTTACAGGAAACTGTAAATACTCTTTGATGAATATAGTAAAATTCAAAAAATAAACAACTACTTAAGAATTTTCTGCCACTAACAGAAACTGATGGAATAAATTCACATGAACACTAACATACATGTCACACACAGATGTTTAAAAAAATCCCTATTTTCCCTTGCTGTTGTGCTTGATGTTTCTATTTTATTTTTCTCCATTTAAATTTTTAAATGGATATAACCAGAGATTTACCCAAAAAATTCTTCTAAACTTAAACAACATGCAATGAAAAGCATAGATTTTTAATCTTCTGCAATATTGTTTAAATGTGCAAAACTCTAATTATTCATTGCAAAAAAATTAAATTATAGTTGGTGTGCATCTAAATCTTTGCAGGCACCCTGCATTTGTTCACCAACAACGTGTTTTTAAAATTAACTTGTACATGCATTATTTCTATACACATGCATTCCTTTCTATTTCTCTGCAAATGCTTGCAAAGCTATTTATTCCTTGAAAAAATCCACAAAAACAAGCTTACAACGAAAAATAATTTTCCATATAGATATAATTTTCCATATACACAGTAATTAGATACTTATTTTTAAAGAATTAGCAGTAAGCAAAACATATTCAAATACAAAATTCCTGCAAGTCACAGGAATTAATCAGAACTGAGTCAACTTCTATTTCAAATGAATCTGCTGCTCAGTGCTCTTCAATACCTATACCATACAAATTGAAACTTGCACAAAATGGCAGCTTCTCTTTTTGAATCAGTATTGCAGGGTGAATCAGTATCACCAGGTGAACTGGCAAACAACTGAAAATCTTTCAGCCTGCAAGGAGAGATAACTAATGCAGCAAAGTTCACAATCCTATGGAAAAACAAATTTCTACACAAAGTGTCTACATTAAAGGAACTGTCTTACCAGATAAGTAGCTCCAGAGTAATTATGTATTTAACAACTTTGTTTATGCAACTTATTTACAGTGACACAATTTGGAAAAATAAGTAAAAGATGAAGGTCACAGTCTGTATAACAGAATTATAAACTTGTCTGAATATATTCATCTTACTATATGCTCATTATCACAAAGTAACATATCAAGGTACTCCTTAAGTTAGATTCCACTTCACACAAACAAAGCCTCAGTTAGGGTTGCCTTCTTTGGTTTGACCTCTCTAAATGATGTATAATTTACCCACTAAATAATGCAGGCACAAATTATTTGTTTAAAAAAATTAATCAGTATCTTTTCAAAACCATGGAAAAGAACAAAAGAACTCAAGTGGAAGTAGTCAGGGAAAAAATATGAAAGAATAACACATCACTTGAAATTCATAGACAAGGCATCAATTTAGAGACAAAGCATAACTAATATGTTAATAGCTCTCTTAAAATAATTTAATCACCCATTTTTAATGAAGTAGTTTTAAAAACATATGCTTGCTTCTGTTTCTATATTTATATATGTGTTTATATAGAGTACATTTACCTAAACACTTTTCAGTGTATTGTCAGAGGCACAAGGTTTTTTTCAGAGCAGGACAGGAGACAAAGAAAAATCATGTTCTTTCTTTTGTTAACATTTGCACAAGTGCTGTATTTGAAAAAATGCACACAACAGGCTTCTAAAGTTGACATATGCTTCAGTCTTGAACTCAGTATTTCAAAAGTCTGTTACGCAAAATTCATATAGGGTCAAAAAATTTTTTTTCACAACTCATCATTTTCCAAACAGAAGTGACAAAACAAATATGCCCACTTAGTACCACAGTGACTAACACAGGCTTGACTTGATTCCTTGCAAATGCAGAGACTTAACGTGGCTTGAAATGAAAGCAGCTTTGAACAAAAAGAATGTAGGTGATTCTGAAACTACAGAATAAAGCTTGTAATTCCTTTAAAAAATACTAACCTGTTTTCTGAACTAGATGTAGAAGTACTAGATGATGACAATGTATGAGAATTTGACATGCGTGAGACAAACTTCTGGATGGTGTTACGAGATGGAGCTTTGATCCTCGAGCTACGCCTACTGTGATATTTCTGGAACAAACTCTCAACCTAACATCAGAAAAAGATAGCAACAGTCGTATTTACGCTATGAATAGCCTGTAATTAAAAGTCATATTACCAAAGTGTAAACTCTACTAAGAGGAAAAAAAACTATTCACCTTCACAATAATGCATTAGCAGTAGCAGCAGCAATTTCAGAAGTCTGACTACTAGAAAGATCACAAGAAACATTTTACACTAAAAACTTACCTGCTTATTGCAAATAAATAACAGATCTAAGTATATACACACAATTACTTCAAAATACCCACATTCTTTCTTCCTTTTAGCAAATCAGTGAGATACATCTATGAATTTTAACAGAAAATCCCAAGAGTTGAATCACTCACTAAACTAGAGCTCTCTACTATTTATGCAGTTATGTCTTATATTTGCAGATAATTTTTTCCACTTACAGAACTCCTGAGACTGAATTAAAGATATAATTATAAACATATATTCTTGTTGCTTTGAAATCTAACAATTTTCAGCATTTTTAAGATAGCATCCCAAAGACATTATGGAGTGTATTCTAGATCTTCATTAGGTCTATTAGAAATTTATTACCTCAAAGTTCTTCAGCGTCTTTCTCCAAAGCATTGGGTCTGAGGGCTCAAGCTGAAAGACCCTCAGCATAACAAACAGCAGATGAATACAAAACGTCCCACGGCCGCAGCTACAAGTCTGCAAAGAAAAGTGTATGCTAAGGCTCTACTGACTTGGTAATTTTTCCACATTTAAGTGGATCATAGATCATAGAACACACCCCCTCAACCCCCAATACAAAAGTATTTCATATATAGGCATAAGTGTTCTCTTGCACAGCCTTACCAAAAAAGAGAATTCCTAAAATATTATTCAGAAATGCATACATGAAAGCATAAAATTACAACAAAAGTTTTCAATTTATTTCCCTCCCCCCCTCCTTTTTTTTAAAATCAACTGAAGCTATTTTTATGCTTTATACTGGAAGGAATTTATGCATATAATAATAAATCTACAACATGACATCAATCAAACTTAAATGAGATGCTTCTGTTTACCCTACCTGAATATGTCCCAATACTGCATCACATTAATACCAAGAAAGCCTATGAGAAGGATCTCATTATGGGTATTAATTAAATTATCGCACTATTAAGGGAATTATGTCATGTGTTTGTCATTTATATACATCCCATGAATAGAGGAATTAAGTGGCCAAATTTTAGCCAAGAATATGCAAGACATATAATTCAGAGCTACTTCTAGGAATGAGTAATTTTTCTTTTAAAAAAGAGAAACTGTAGACAAATGTAATTTACAAATTACAAACTGATTTTGGTATTGCATGAGTACAGATTACAACTTTTAATCATTACTTTATAGAACAGTGTTCATCAATTTATCTAATCTTTGGCTTTGAACAGTTTTCCGAGATTACCTATGAACTGATAAAAGCTATAGACAAGACAAAAATGTTCCCTACCTGAGGCCCAATAAACACTCTGTATTTATTATCAGGGCTGTCGCCTCCAATTAAGAAAGAGTTAGGTCCTATCTGCTGCAGCAAGTACAGCCTGGCTCGCATCACTTTGTTGACACGGCGATTTGTCTCCTCAGGGCTGTATGGAGAGAAGCCATCTGGGGATGGGGCTCGTCGAGGTGGTGTTATCCGTCCGCTCTGAAACTACAGAAGTGCCTCCGTCATGAGCATTCAAAGGACAAAAAAATGTTTAAATAGGTATGGTTTATTTATTTATTTCCAGACTAAGAGTCCCCAAAACCTGGAACTACTAAAATCTCTTCCGCTATATGATTTAAAAGGATTACCTTTCTCCCATGTCCAGAACTCAAGGGCAGAAGAAAAAAAATTCGGTAGCTGAAACTTGTCTGACACTGGGACACAAAAGGAGTCTTTCAAATTGCTTCTTATTTTCATGTCATCATTGGTTGCCTTACCATGTTACCACTGAATTATCAAATATAATTCAATTGGAAGATTATCAGAGACTTATTACTCAATAAAGGACATTATTACACAAGGCTGTAACGCCAATATATTGAAAACGCTGTTAATGAAAAACTGCTATGACTACAGTTTACAAAATGGAATACAAGTTCAACAAAGATCAAAAGTTTAAGAAAATTCCATAGAAAACAAAAAATGATACAGCTTTCTCCCTTTTCCACCATGAAAGCAACTTTTAGATGAGGATGCTTTTGGGTTTTTTTAATATTTGGGGAAAACACCCCATAATCAAAAAATCAATGGTTCAAACCTTTTAGGAAGATTGTCTTCATTTAAATTCTTCAGGTTTCTAACATTATGAGATGCATTAATGGTTCCATCCCATTTCAGACCTTCTGCTTTTGTTTATATGCATTGAATTTCATGTTAGGATGAAAGTAATAATGAATTCATTGTTCATCATATAAGTAAAAGATAAACTGGATTTTTAATGCTTTTAATGTGAAAAGTTAATATAAAACAAAAAACCTCAACCAAGTGAAAACGGATCCAAGACAAATTAAATATTTTGGTGACTTGTTTTCTTTTTTTTAACCTTTCAATTTCTCTTGTCAAGAGGAAAGGACCAGTGCTGCTGTGCTGTAACTTACGATTCTCGTCTCTGATTCAGAAGAATGGAACTACATATTTTAACTGATACTGGAAAAACTTGTTTAAAACAATGGGAAAATGAAACCAATTAGGTCTTTATTCCTCTAACTGCACTGCAAATTGCACTGTGAATTTAACTGTTGATGAGCATTTTTACAACAAGCTAGCATGTTAGATATTATTGCTCAAAATATATTCTTGATCTCCTTTAATTAAGGTAGTTACTCTTGCTCAAAACCTTCTATTCTAGATGTTCCCTAGAATGCAGTGATCGTGATTTTAGACTTCTAACAATGTACATACGTAAGTCTTCCCTAATCTGTACATAAAGATCAGTACCAACACAGAGGATCACAACAGCATATCAGTAAGACCTTTCTACAGGAATTTTATTCTCACCCACAATCCTATCCTTAATGGAATATACCTGCCCAGAGAACTGACAGGCAGGAGAAACTGACTACAGTTAAAGAAAAAAAAGGAGAGGAAAGGAGGGGGAAGAAACAAGGAGGAGGAAGAAACAAGGAAGAAACTACCAGCACTTCTTCATGCTAATCAAGCTAAGAGAACACACATGTATTAATGATTGAGTATCTATATTTCTTCCTTTATTTCCTAGCAATAACAAATGAAAGCAGGACTGAAGGAAAAAGAAAAAGCTATGAGAAATACCACATGAGATATGTCACTCAAGTGATACCCCGTAATAACCTCTTTATATCGGCACCTTAGTCTACAAAGGAATAAGGAGGACCAACTGCCCCTATAAGCAAAAGATTGTAGAATATAGCCAAATTGAAAATTACATCACAGCTTGCAACTTACAGGCACTGGAGACACTCTTTTTCTTCTAACACCTGGTGACTCAGATTTAACTGTCCTAGCAGATGACGAAGAGGAACTGCTTGGAGAAGGACTACGTCTTCCTTTCTGTGTAGGTGAAGTAGCAGTGTTCTGTCCTTCAGCTTGAGGATCTAGACAGAGTTTGTTCATTTCCGATCCATCTACTTTTCCAGGGATAGGTTTCACCACCTTGCGGGAATTAAACCACATGTTAAAATTATTAATTGGTAATTTTACATTAAAGCAAAGCAAATTAATCAAGAACGTTTTTGCTGTAATTAAGGCGTTATACAGATATCCAAATATTCCTTAAGCCATACTACTACCATCTCAGAGGGATTAGCTTACTGATCCATATGCAACACAAAAGCAAGAACCCCTCTTCCTGTCCATTTGTGCAACTTATGTTAGTTGTGGCAGCAACTGATCTGATTCTCAAAGTACATCAATAATTATCATTCATGATACCTCAAAGAATAGCGGTTTCCCCATCTGGATAGTAGAAGCCAGAAGAATTTTCTTCTCTACAGGTACTGTGCTTATTAAGAGCTATAATACTGGATCCATCCATTCTACATGGTACCAGCTGAAAAATACTAGGGCTACTATTTCTATAGCACAACACTTTTGCAAAATAAAGACTTCAAACATAGAGGTAATCCAGCAAAATTAGGTGTGCTGTTCATTGTAAAAACCACATCCACGTTCTTTGTCTGCCATACAAGCAATATAGCTACACTACACCTAGTATCTGAGCTACCCACTGTGCACGGTGCTGCACAGTGTGGATAGAGGGGGTGCTCCAGCAAAGGGAGTACATACATGACAGTGCTTTGTTGCATGACACTTAATTTTGACACTGAGGAATGGAGTATTTCAAGACAACTTCTAGCTTTCTGCCTGTCAGACCCATGTAATGCGTAAGAAGAGTAATGTCCCTGGGAATCGAATTAAAAACAGTCACATTGGGAAGATTCAGTTTTAGTTCTACATTTCTCAATGTCTCAGAGGCTTAACTCAACACTGGAAGGAAGCTTCAAGCAACACCTCAGATAAACAGAGCAGATCTCACCTAGAAGAGATTGTCTCTCTAAGACAAAAACTGAAAGGAGCTTTCCCTCCTCAGAGTAGGAAGAGACATCTAGACTCAGCGCCCAGTTACAAAATTGAACAGGATAAAAGAGAAGTACAAAGAGCAGTGAAAACCTTTTTTCCCCCCTCCTACCAATTACGGTAATGCTTCTCCTTTCCTGGAAGATCAGTATGCAAATTAATGTACCTATGGACAAGTTACAATTGCTACACAGCTACATGTGCTTGAAAACATTAAAAATGTCAAATTATAGTAAATGAGAATCTGGAGCACCAAATGTTGTATTAACACACCCAGAAACCTGAAGGGAAGTGGGCTGAGCAAGGAAATAATTCCAAGCTATTCAGTAACCCAAAAGCATTTAAATTTTTTATGTTAAAATGGTGTAATTTGACCCTTTGAGGTATTGGGGTTTGGTGCACTTTTAAGTATTTTCAATGTTGTTTCTCACAACAGAACCAACAGAACCTTCTCATTTCTGTTCCAGAAAAGCTGTCCCCAAACACTTGCCCACTGCATGAGATGATCTTAACTTTACATTAGTGGTACATGGGAGTCACATCAACCAATGCAACTACGTTTATAGGTAAGTAATGGCTGCTAATTAACCAGCATTATGCTGAACAGAATTGGAACTACTCTTAAAATATTCCAGGTTTGATCTACCTGCATTTCTTAAAACCACTTCCAAGCCATTCATGCCAAGGCAGTACTCAAAAGGCTAACAGAACAGCGTCACCCAAACGCCAGCAGAGCTGAGAGCTGGCTGGAGGAGCAGCTGCGTTTGGGTTCGTGCCTGGTTTCAGCAGGTTTTCACCTGGCGAGCCGGTGCTCCCGCGGCTGGTGCCGCCGGAGGGCGGCGGTGCTGCAGCCGTACGTGACGGCTCGCAGAGCGGCACCGCCACAGCGCCTTCGCTCAAACAAACACCAACAACCGCCGTACGTTCCAGAAAGTCAGCCACGCTGTCCTCTTGAACACCGCGCAGGACACAGACAGGAGCACCATAATTAAGACTAGAGAAATTGTTAAGAAGAAGAGGTTTCTAATAGAAAAAATTTAAGTGATATTTATTTATAATAGCTGTTACTGTCCTTCCATCACTGCCACTTACCACAGGGCCTCTCCTGCTTCTTCTTTCCAGCCATTCATGCTTCCAGGCTGGCATACACGTTGCCTTGAGTTTCTCCCTGATCATGCGCTCTTCTGGGCGGTCATCCATCTTCTGCAACCCCCTAAGGGTTTCTTTATTCTCCATGTCACGACTACAGCAAAGAAAAAAAGTCATAAACACAATTAATTTCAGTTAAAGTATAATGCCACAGCATTCTTAAACTTCGTGCCACCCTATTCTCCCTTTCCTTACAATGCAGCTGCTAAAACATTACTTCCACCAGACTGCAAGAAGCCTTTTAAGAGTTACAACTAATCTGTTATTCTGCCATTTGAAGCAGAATATCTGTTTAGAGGGATATTTCTTTAAAATGTGTGTACTGCTTGTAGCACTGAACACTCAGTAAAGCCAATAAAAACTAAAATCTTGGCAAATACAAAACCAATACAAAAATTACCCTCTGTGTCATTCATCAAAGGTTTCAGAAGTGTTGCAGTGGTTCATGCATTCGTAGGCAATTCAAAGCTTGCAATCTCAATTTTAAAATAATTTACAAAATTAATATAAATTAAAGATGAAAATTTTCCATAATCGTAAGATGCACAAGCATGAAGCTATGTACCTTGTGCCTCTTCATATATTAACTCAGCTCAGAAAACCAGAACTTGTAAACTAATACACAGTAAGAATCAGAGAGTAATAAAATTGCCTGGTTTTGAAGAGCCCTTAAAGATCATCTAGTTCCAATCACTTCGCTGTGGGCAGAGACACCTCCCACTAGACCAGGTTGCCCCATCCAACCTGGCCTAAAGCGTATTTAAACTAGACGCAGAAGTCACAAAATTAAGGCTAGTGGCCTTGTCAGGTCTTTCCAAGTGACTAATGACTCAAGAGCTCGTAAAGTCAGCTATAATAAGAGCAAAATTCACAGCAAGTTTGCATCTGTAAAATAAAAATGTAATCCATCTGGACTAGTTTTTGACCTACAGCAAAGCAGTTCTTTGTGATTGCTGGCAACAACAAAAAAGCAAAAAATACTGTCAGACACCAAAAAACAAATATGAACAGTCTGGAAGATTTCCTGATTCTGTTGAGCTATCTGCTAAATCACCAAGAAAACCACATTCTTAAGCAGCAGCACATGATCCCCGCCCATCTTCTTGAAGCCAGTGCTCTTTAAAAATAAGCAAGCTTGATTAAGCCAACTGTCAGAATGAGATTTTATTCCAAAAATAAAATCACAACTTAAAGAGGAAGACTATATAATAAAATTTAGCTACAACCACTGCTTTCTTCCATGCAATCTCAGCTTTTACAACATTCAACCATGCAGTCACAACTGCATTTATGTACTGTATGATGACCTAAAAATATATTCCCTGCAATATTCATTGCAATAAAATGATGTTAAAATTACAATTCCTATCTTCGGCAGCATTGTATTACTAAGGTCATTTATCACAAATCTGTACTTTAAAGAAAATGAAAAGTTTTTGCAGGTCAGAAGGAGAGTGCTGTTATTTTTTTTTTATTCTTTCATTGTAAAGACAAAGGAAACAAAGGATTCTGAGGCAGGAAATAATTCTTCCTGTTCAGCGCTGAAACGTAATAAGCAGACGGACACTGTTAAGAAAATACATTTTCTTTCAAGCTACCTTCTAAACGTAGTGTTAATAACTGATTTTAGATATGCAGAACTGTGTGATTCTAGTGATTAAGGACTTAAAAATATTTGTAAGTAGAAACACAATCCACCTAAGAATGAATGTTTTTTCAGAGGTTAAGCATTAATCCTTGCTTAATTCTAAAAGTAATGCAAGTGACATAAGAATAATTTTGGTCCCACTGAATTCCTTAACATTGCCTTCTAGAAACAGAGACAAAAGTACTGATAATTAATGAAAAGCGAAGACATTATAGCAGTAGGTAGAGTCCAAATGAAAAACATGCCTGAAAGTTTCAAATGTGGAACAAACCACTGTGTAAAAATAGTCAACTTAAAATTTTTTCCTCAGTCAAAAAAAATCTCTTCAAAGATAAAAAATACTAGATCAGCACAGCACAGTTCTGAAGTAATATAGGTGCAAGTTAAAATATCATTACTCTATTTTTTATATTACTGATCTCACAACATGAACCATCTCAGTTGCATGAATACTTCATATACTAGACAGAAAATGCCACAACAGCAGTGAAAGAATGACACAGTATTTCATTTGTTCATATAACCATGATTAACTTCCCAACTGATACTAAAAAAGTCTTTTAGAGGCCCTTGGAATTGAATTCATGAACAATGTAATACAACAGCAGAGGCTTCACAATCTCTGCTTGTTCTCTAAAAAGCAGAAGCAGCTATCTTCCTCTCATGTGACAGCTAAACCGATCTACTCTTGCCTGCACAAAGAACTCTTGTGCTTTCTCTACACGCAGGTGGGAAAGACCAACCATGTCTGAAAGCTTTTGCTTAGTAAATCAGTTATCTTATGCAGAATTTAAGTCATGTATATCTATGTATATTTCTTTTTATTTATAGAACACAACTTCTTAAGTGATCAAAACAACTTCATATTTTAACTCAAGCCGTGGCTAAAATATTCATTACAATATTCTTATCTGCTAGGTCTGTGGAAAAAAAATTTTTCCTGTGACTGCACCAAACTCCTACATGCTGCAAGATACCCTCCCTCACCTTGTGACCCTGAACCTGCAGGTTTTTTTGGGGGGGGGGTTGGTTTTTTGTTTTGTTTATTAAATCTTAAGCAAACTCCCTCATCTATTCCAGGCAAGCTAAGGTTTTTCCACACAGCAATGTCTAGACTGCTAGTCTCTACATCACTGTACCTCAGCACAAAATAAAAACAAGAAATCCAGAGCATATTCCACGAAGAACTTCATCCTGCAGCGTACAGAGTATTCTGCTCTTCATACAGCAGCACCTATTCGTGATAGCCATGTACTTAAATGACTCCCAGGTGGTCTTTTATTTGAATCACAGTGCAAAGCTAATGAGCAAACTAAAAACAAACCTCAGAGAACATGCTTGGACCAGGACATTTCTCAACAGCCCATCCCTCTGCTTCATCAGGAAGCAAGGATTTTGCTCTTAAATGTTTCAGCGTCTCATGAGTCAAACAAAAAAAGATAAAATACGCTTTTTTTTCTCCTAAATTTTAACTTTTCAACTTTGCCTCCCTCCCCCTTAAAGGAACACCAAGTATCTTCTGAATTCTTTGTATTGGTATTTTCAAAGCAACAGACACCAGCTCCTGTATTAACAGTCAAGAAGTTCTGAAGAAATGGGTCTAAACTGAGTTCTGGAATAGGGAGCAAGGTCAACAGTGTGATGAATACTGGAGTTTAATGCATAAGATCACTGATCTGCACCTTAATAACTGCACTATATACTTTGGATTATTTGCTTCATGAACTACAAAACTCAATACAGTAAGATTAACGCACTGCATATAAACAATCTACTGCAACATCTTATGCAACAGGTAAGGCAAAATGTCCTTCGTTTCTGTGTCTTAATTTTGAAGACTTGCAAAGAGCAATTGAGTAGCTAGATTATTAACAACTTGTTTTCTATGGATTGATGACTCAGTATTTTATGAGGTATGCAGTACACATTCTAGTGAACTATGGTGAAGTACACAAGCAAATTTTACTTCTAATAGCTTAGCGAATTCAGTACTAATTCTCTGCAAGTATTTTCCTTACAAAGGTATATAATAGTATATGAAAGCTCAACTGTTGCTCCAGTTCATTTGCCAATTGTACATTTCATTGGACTTCTCAACTTAGATGTCTTGGGTTCTCTGCTATCTTATTTGGGTGAAAAAGGTTTATCCAATAGCCAGGCTGGAACACATTTCATTAGCAGCAGAAAGACAGGAAAAAGGCAAGTTCTGAAATAGGAGTCAATTCACCAAGAAAGGGAAGTTGTATTTGCTATATCCACAAATACCCAATCATAGCAAGGAGAAAAGTTATTAGCTGCTGAGTTGTTTGTTTTTTTTTTTTCTTTTAAACATTCGTCTGAAGCAATTTAGCAAAAGTAACTTGCCTATGAGCAGTGGTCAAACCATGGGGAACCACAAGAAACATTACGAACAAAAGTGGTCACAAAGCAGGTACATCGGAACAATCAATACAGTTAGCAACAGGTTTGATGGAAGAGCACTGGATGAGAAAGAATGAATACAGCAGACATTATTTCATCTGTTCAATATAAATGCCATCTGTTGTAACAATCAAAGCTGGAAGTAACCTTAGAGGGGATATAAAGACCTCATTCTGAGGATCTTAAGCAAGAATTAAGAATATGGTCACCCAGCTAAATGCAACCCAAGCCTCAACAGGTCCCAAGAACACTAGGCTAGTTGGCTGGCCAGCCAGGAGGCATGCTAGGAGCAGTGCTCAATGTGAGGAACAGGGAGAAAAGAGTTAGCCGTTCCCTCAACGGCAGAGGTCAGCTACTACCATTTTAGGTAACTTCTTGCCACAAACAGTTCCAGTGGCACTCACAGTTTCTCTTTTGCCACTAAGTACTCCTAATGAAATCAAAATCAGTGAATAAAAAACAGAGCAAGATGGACAAGCCATGGTCTGTCCTCCTGTCAAGTCTCCTGGTTCCTTCTCGTGCTGATTCACTATCACTTACTGACATCTATCATCTAACCGTATGTGTCCATTCTAACAAAGCGAAAGATCAGGTATGGCACACACTATGAAAAACTTAACAGGGAACTTTCTCAACCTGGTAATAAATGGCAGCAACTGCCACTTAACAACAGAATTGAATATGCTACTTCCTAGAGACAAAGGTACCTGGCTTCCTAAAACAGTTACAGAGACTTTAGCTGAATGTTATAGAAGTGTGAAATTTAATTGTATTACTTTGTTAAGAGTACTCCCTTGAAGGCCGGTATGTCGAAACGTGCAATTGTCAAAGAGAGTATTTCACTGCTAACAGGAATTCACAACTGAAGCTCTAACTCCACAGACTGAGCCATCTCCCTCAGTGGAACCTCACAGGCCCTGGTCAAGAAGGACCATCGTTCCTGTGAGCCTCAGTGATCAAGGCTCAAAAATCCAAAGATGGGTGTCAAAACATACAGAGGCAAATTTCCTGCACAGATTTTCTAGCTCCTTTGAAGTCAAATTCACCTATGTAAAACATTTATTTCTTGCTCTGAAATCACCTAGCTAATCCTTTGAGATACATTACTCAGTAGCCACTGAAAATGAGTCCTCCTACAAAACAACAGCCTCTGTTTACAACAGATGCTTGCTATGAAGCTAATGAAATGAGCTTCCCTCCTGGGTATTTCCTAAAAAAGGTAACAGACATCTCACACCAGTATTATAGAAATGTCCTAGGGCTCTATAATTCTTTCTTTTTATCATTATTTAGTCGGCTAGTAGCAGCCCAGATGGATCAGGGTGTATACATAGGTGTTTTCAAGATGTGAAAAAAAGCAGTAACATTACATGATCTCTCAGATTCTTTACTTTCATAAACAATGAGAGAACTTGGTACTTTATCTCTAAAACCCTTGAAGTTTATGCCATTAATGAGCAGAATTTCTAAAACTTACAGGAGGTAGATAATTTACATTGACACAAGAGACCCCAAGGTCATAGTAATTGTGCAGTTTAATTATTTAATTATAAGTTTTGCGTAATATACCCAAAATGAGATGATAAAGGTTCATATATTTATTACTGTATGACAAACTTCAGCATCCCAGCAGAGAGCAGAACCCAGTATGCCCAGTTCATGTTATGCCAGCTGAAGAGAATATGCAAATCCTGTCCCCGTCATGGTGCAACGTAGCACTGGGCCTTACTTCAAAAATAGCAGTAATGTCATTACAAAGACTGAAAAGGAGTGCTCACTGACAGTCAGCTACATGATTAGCTCATCTGCACCAGGTTACAGGATCTCAAGCATAGATGTTAGAGATTCTTTTCCCCAGTAACCCCACCAGAACCATCCTCTAGCTCTTACTGAAGTGTAAGAACAAGTTTTACTTCCTACATATCATGTAAGTCAACTCCCTTTTTTCTTCACTTCTAGAATGAAGTTTGATCTCTTAGGCACCAAACTGATCTTTTGCTTCAGATTGTTCAAGGCTGTCCTAGCTCAAATTAGCAGTACCAGTTGAAATGTGATTGGCCAACGCACAGAAAGATCAAGTCAGAGCAAATATGGCCCTTGCTGATGCAGAAGTCTGAAGCCATTAACAGAAAGATGAGAATTAAAGGTAGGGTAAAACCTAAAATACAAGTCCTAAAACAAGGTTCCCACTGGAGACGATTTTTATATGTCAGTATGTCAGGTACATATCCCTACTACTTCAAGTGTCTGTCCCATTTTTAATGATAAAATTGCTTATTGTATATTAGATGACTGTCAGAGAAGAGTAAAAAAAACTCCACACGTAATGCATGGGATTAAGAGTTTCTTAGCCAGTGTTACTCCCCTGTTGCCAGTACAGAACATCAGATATTTCATACAAAAAAACTATGCTTTGAATCAGCTTAAGATACTAGGGTTAAGCAGATAAATCTGCACACTAGTCTCCACATTCAATGAGAATGGTGGAAATAAGATAGCATATAAACAAGTGGCTTCAACAGCTACATAGAATTTAAAAGCTACAACCTACTAAATGATTTCTACAATAGTTATAAATGAGAAAAAATTTACAATGTCTTGGCCTTGTTCGAAATTGCAGAATTATCAGCAGATACCAAATGTTCAGTGATTACTGCTGGAAAGTTCTCTCAGCAAAATATAATAATAAAAAAAACAATGAAAGAAAGCAAATGAAAAAAATTGACAGCACATATATGTTATTTCTAGAAAAGAAACATAATCTCCTCTACAAATTTTATGTCTTAATGACTGGTTAGTCTAGCCTCACAGAAGTAAACCAGAGATGCAGAAAGAAATTTAACAAGTCTCTTCCTGCTCTTTTCTGAAGAATGATCTGACTGACATGCTTTCATGATAATCATTATTTCTCACCAGGGTTATATTTGTTTCTTAGCATATACTGCTACAACCAATTATTATTGTTAGTGATTAGTTGTACTGAAGTAGCAATTAGCAGTCATGAAGCAGGCCCCTAGTATTCTAAGCATCCCAATTTGGTTTTTTAATTTATGTTTTGTTATTTGGTACTCATTTTTTAGAGTTCAAGCTTTATTTTTTTTTCCTCTTTTCGTATTTCTTATCTATGTATTTATCAATCCAAGTTACACTGGGAATTTATATCATCAGTATGATATAATGATATAGACACAGTAAGCTATACTAAACAGGCATTGAACTTGCTAAAGAGAGGTATGTCTTGCTCACTGACAGAGACTCTTTCAAAAAGGCCTTGTGCTCAGAAGATTCATGCATACACTGAATTTTGCTCAAAGGCCAAAGTGGGCTAAATGTTTCCACAGAGATTTCTGACTGTCACAAAAAGTTTTCCTACAGTGCAGAAATAACATAAAAAATTCCTTGCAAGACTATTCTGAGTAACTGCTGGGTGAAAAAATACAACTCTAGCAACCCCAAACCACTTATGGTACATACATACTGAACAGCATTATCTTCTGTCAGCAGAGAGCCACAGGGGAACTGGCTCTCACCATGAAGATCTAGATTTAGGTTCTGCAGTTCCTTAATGCTCACACATGCAGTGGCTTTGCAGGTATAGAGTGCTCTGTGCTGAACAGGGCTGTCTCCTTTTGAACAAGGAGACCTTTTGGTGGTACCTGTCAGCTAATCTAACCGCAGGCCAACTATACAGTAACTACACCCGCTTTAACAATGGCAGCTGCTATTGCAAATGTTTATTTTTTTTAAGACAACAACAAGCTACCATGACAAAAATAATTACAGGAAAAGGCATTCAAAACTTCTGTGAGCATATGGCTAAAAATGATACAGCCTCAGCAACTGTTTTGTCTTCTTTAAAATCTACAGAATAAAGAGAAAGTAGGTACAGGAATCTTACCAGATGAGGAAGAGAGCGTTTAGCGAGACAACTTTTTAAAATTTAAAAAGAAAAAATCTATGCAGTTAGCAAGCAATAAAAATATTTTTCCATAACAACCAACCAGGGCTCTGATAACAAAACAAGAAAGCCAGTACAAGACAGCAAGTACACTCCTTAAAAATATACCACTTTTTCTTATCATCTTCAGTGGATTCCTGAGATTGTATTTTAAAACTTTGCTGCTTTCACATCTCACTTATAACAATGTGTTTAAGTTTTTAATTTAGAGTAACGCATACTCCTTATGAAATGTAACTCTTGATACTAATTAGAAATTACATACTGTCAGAGTAAAAATGCAGTGAGCTCATTTCCGTATGATATGGGTCTGGATAAAGGCAAATGAGCATCTTCAGTATCTGCTTAAAAATTGACTTACAAATTGCAGACTCATTCACATAGCACTGTGAAAGCATAACAGACGACAAGCATTACTTTAAGAATTCAAGCTTGTCACCAGTGACTTGAGGAAAGACACTGTTCCATGCAAACCAAATTTGATCAGAAAGCCTTTGCATTCAAGTTTTCAAATTAACCATTTCATCCCAGGCTCCTAGGCACAATACATTTTACTGTACACAAGTGACTGCAAATAATAGTATCATAAAACATGAGCACCCCTCCATAAAAAAAGAAAAACAACATTACATAGATCTAGAAAGATGCATCAGAATCAAGTTATATAGATGGATACAACACTTATGCAAAACATGCTAGCACATGAAAAGGAATAGTCTGATTTCATCAAGACATACTATGCAAGAGAAATTAGAAGCAGTATGAAGCTTTATACAGTACTTGAGGGGATGATGTAAGAGTAAGAGCTATTAGGTCAGCTGGTATCAGTTTTCCTATCTGTGAAACACTCTTAAAAAATGAAACTAGCAAAACTAATTAATTTTTATCTAGTGACATATATGTGGTCCTTCTAAGACCAGGTTCATGAAAGAGCAGAAGTATTTGACATGAAGTGCTAAGTCTTAAGGAGACCCTAATGGTTAATAAAGATGCCTTAATTATGTTCAGACTTCAGTTACCACACTGACTGCCAGCAGACTATTCCCAACCTGCTGCAGGTTTTGTGGGCCACCAAGAACTGTCATCTCTCTGCTCATTAAAACCAGTGCTCAGAACATACAGCTCTACACACCGACTACCTGCATCCCACTCTGACCACCATCCTGAGCTCTCTAAAGCCATGGCTTCAGTAATTATTACAGAAAAAGCAGTAAGTGGAGATGGGGAGCCAGGGGGAAGGCAAATCGCACTTCTT
Source organism: Callaeas wilsoni (assembly GCA_013398955.1). NCBI lineage: Eukaryota > Metazoa > Chordata > Aves > Passeriformes > Callaeidae > Callaeas > Callaeas wilsoni. Next base: position 71,772 of record VWPU01019461.1, read on the forward strand.
GCAAAAAGTCATCAGATAGCATTCACTTAGTGTGAATTCAAAATGTTGTGAGGGAAGCTGCGTGTGGTGCCTTCACTTTTGCCTTTCAGCAGTCCACCAGAAAATGCTTTGGCTACTTGTAATTTCTTGCATTTATTTTGGCAATTTTTGATTCAAGCACTTTTATCTTTAATATTATCTTTCCTCCAGGATTGTGTGGAGTGCCCGTTTAGCGAAAATTCTTAAAATACCATCGCTGTACTGATTACACCACCACTTTGCACACTGAAAGCCACTCTATGCATAAGGCAGTACAAAAAGATTAAAAGGTATGAGCTATTGGAAAAAAAATAAACCACACTGTGGAACAACCCCAGACCTACACTGACATCTCGCACTACTGCATTATTCAAACATTCTGCTTATATGTACTTACAAGGTAGTTTGAACAGATCAGTTTCTAACCTCATATAGGACTTTGAGACCACAAAATATATTGAACATAAATAGTTACATTTTAAAACAAGTAACAAACACTAAGTAATACAAGTAATGATCATGTCACCTGTATGTATGGTTGGCAGAATGCTGAACAATTTCCTACTGCCGTTAAAAACCCTTTTGAAGGGGAATGGAGGAAGGCTTTCCAGAACTGGATAGTTAAAATTTTACTGTCCTCTCTAATCAGCACCACAACTGAGTAAGAGTAATTACTGCTCATTACTACATTCAGAGATCTCCTCCCAAAGGTAACTGCATGGGGTTTGGCTGGGAAGGAGTTACAACAATAACTTAAACTTTCATACATTATTGTTAAATAAAATCAGAGTAGCTAAATTTACCTTTTTTTAAAATTCAACCAGAAGAATCAGGAAAGGAGGAAAAAAAGTTACGAAAATTGTGAAACTTATAAACAGGAATAAACACAGGCAATCATGGAACACAAATCTTGTGGGCATACAAAGGGGTTCAAACAACTCCAAAAAGTTAAACAATAGAACTGAAAAAATCTCTAAAATACTTATTTCAAAAATATTAACAGCAGTACTCACTGCTTGCTTTATTACCATGGATAGGTATTACATTAAAGTAACTTTTAAAAAGCTTCTTCATTTATCCTAACCCACAAGCACAAAAGAAGAGATAACCCTTGTCTTTGAAGAAGCAGCCTCACATTGCTGAAGCTGCAAAATGATTACAAAAGAGCTCATCTACTTTCTCATTGAGAAGACTACTGTACTGTTTATAGGACAAGCACCAAAGGTATTTTCAGTGGGTTTCATGACAGCATAATTATTTGGAAGACAGGAATATACAGATATATGTAAACTTCAGGCAGAGGAAACATGTTTTCAGTTATAAGTACCTTTCTCTCACCTATTTGACCTTAAAAACAGAACTTAAGCCAAATTAAAAGGAAGCACTTAAAATTCAAGTTTAGCTTTATCTGGGATTTGGTTTAAATACTTAATACTGACAGTCATCATAAATGCAGTTAATTAGTACTTCAAAAAGTGCATGATGACAGATCCGTCTTTATAACTGTCTGCCCATTAAGCTTCGTGCTTCGTCAGAAATTGACTGTCAGCATTCAAGACAAAAGGTTATGATTTTCTTTATGTTATTGACCAGTTAAGATATCAGTTACCATTTAAGACGTATTTTTCTTTAGTCACTTAAAACCAACACCTACTCAGACCATCTTTCGGGTAGCTGGCAGCAAGTCTGTGCCCATCTAAACTTTCCAACAATAAAGTCACAAAGCAGAACTGCAAGAAAGGACTTTAAGCCATGAATCAGCAACCAAGAAAAATTTGATTAAGAATTGCGATGACATTCATCCATACTAAAGGATCCTGAAAGGTTATAGATAGGAAGCAGTTACTAACCATTTGTGCAGTACTCTCAAGCACTGCTTCAGCTGAGATAGCAGCACTCAGTGAAGTCCATGGCTTTAAAGAAAAAAAAAAGCCATTAACACACAAGTGTACTTTCAGATTTTTAAACTGCTCTCCCACACAGCCCAAAAGACAAACATTGTGTTTATTCTGCAATACTATACACTAGGCTTTTGTGGACTACTCATGTAAGCTCATCAATGCAATCCTCAAACATCCATCTCCTGTCCACAGTTATGTTTGACCTCTACAAATTAATTCTGATGGAGCAGTTCTCTGAAATTTATACATTATTAGTAAGCTTCCATTTAGAAAACTAAAATAATAATAGCAAAATCCTTTCATGAATATTCCAAAGATATAGAAGATTGCTGGGATGCTCCCACATGAGGTTCACAATGTCTGAATATTCATGCACTGTAATGACAACATTTCCTTGCTTCTGCTGGCCTGTTTCTGCTGCCTTCCCCATCCAAAGGAACGAATTAAAAAGTCTGATATAAAACATGTGGTCAGGCTCTCATGAAACACTAAGGCTTATCTGAGCTTTACAGTGACATGAAAGCACTGTAGTGCTTCTGTGAAACCAGAAAAGCTGAATGTACCAAAGTTTTTATAACATTAAATCTACTAATAAAAATTAAAGTAAGCATAAAAGTAAACTTTATCCAGTGTGCCAAAATTAAAATAATTATAAACATTTTTGATAGGCTGAAACATCACTTAACCTCACATATAAGCAAAGAAGTTGCAGGGTTTTCTCAAACTTCTCATGAAACGTATTTGCGAAACTTGTATAAACAAGCATCTGTCTGGAAGACGCCATTTCACTATTACACGTAAGAAGTAAGGCCATACTGAAATTAGAATTTCAAGTAAATAAATTTGGGCTTGTTAAGAAAGCCTTCTAAAGTCAATTTACAACATGGTTTTCAAATGTCTTTATTTGCAGACTTTATTTCAAAATTATACCTTTGTACAGAGAAGCCCTGCCTTTCTTATTTTTGCTCAATTTGTTAACTAAGCTGTTAATCCTGGAGAAATATGCAGGTCCATGGTTCAGAAGTACCTGTTCTACAACAGAAACTAATCAAGTCAAATGTCAACATCCACCTTTTTTCCCTTTTTTAAGATGTCTTCCCTCACTGTGTAGATTTGGAGACTAATAGTGTAATTCATGTGGCTGCATTTTATTAATTTATATTTAGCCCTTGACACCTTTAGCTCAGAAGTCAACTATCAAAAACATCCTCAACTGTAAGTACTTCATTATCCCAACTATGATTTTTCCACAGTTCTCAGCATGCCTCCCTAAAAAACCAATATGCCAGGTGTACCATCCATTTGAAATCAGCAATCTAAAATAAGGAAAAGTCAAATTACAAATATTTTGATTTTATTCCACCAACTGATTAACGACAATCATTTTTAGGACTTCAAGAGTATGATTCAGGCAGCAGTGGAAATGAAAACATATCTGTAACTTACTTAAAATAGCTCAAAAGAAACTTCAGTCCTGAATAGCAGATGCTTTATTCAGATTATCCCAGCACGCTTTTGTTTTTGTAAAGAAGTAGCAGAACTTTGATTTTCAGTTTCACATGTACTGTACTTGGAATATGTTGGTAGTTTTGTGGTTTGTTTTTTATTGGTGGGGGTTGTGGTGGTTGTTAATTAAGAAAATAACTTGGAAGGCAAGTTAAAGCAGTATGGGAAAACCATGTGTGCTTTGTCAATCTCTAGTATAAGTGTTTAATTTACTAAAGGATCATGAAATAAATGTATTTCATATTCCACTTTGTTGCCACTAACATATAAAGCATTTTAAAAATCCACATGTTAAGCAGAAAGCCTGCTACACAAACCTCTATGTACAGGACAGTATTTTCACAGTTAAGTTTTAATGCAAGATGAAAGAACTTTGTATGCTGCTGCAAGCATATCATATATATTCCTCCCTACAAAGAAACTTTAACACGAGTACTGCTTTAATGCACAGATGTGTTTTACGCATTACTTGGATCTTCCTATGTATTAAGCTTTAATGCTGCCCCCCAGCAATGCAGGATTTCAGTTAGTTTCCATACAATTAATTCACAATTAACACTTTAATGACAAAAGGTAATAAAAAGTGGTCTTATTTATGGACACATCTACCTGCTCTAGAGGGATATAACAATTGCAGTCCTCATCTCCTAGAGCAGACTGGTTTTTAATTTACCACCTAATGCTGACACAAAATTCAGCACTGTGTGGAACACGCGAACCACAGACTGCAGGCTGTGCCACTGCTGAGTGCCACACTTAAATGTAGTTCAGGTGTTTGTGAGAAAATGTAGTTAGAGCAGTGTGATGTGCATTTAGATTCATGAAGACTGCCGTGCTCCCCTTCTCAGGGCAGGGCACACTTAGACATGACATATAAAGCTAGCATAAGATTTCAAACTGAAGCTGCAACTGAAAGCTTTGTTTTCTATGCAGTTCACTTCAAAATAACTACTTTCCGTGGTCAATTTTAAAAATTCAGCTTCCTAAAATTCAGTATATTATGAAATATTGTTAGGTTATTAAGAAAAAAAACCTGTGTAATCTTTTAAAATCTGTCATGCATAAGACCAAGATGCAACATTTTTCCTAGTTTAGCTCATTTGAAAACACAAAATCAACTATGTAGGAATGCTGAATATTGTCTCAAAAACCCAAGTAAAGCGGACGGTTTTATTCTGAATATTCCAACTTAATCATGCACTCATACAATAAAGGGGAAATGCGACACAAAGTCTACTCGATAGGCTAGAACTGAACTAGAACATAAAACAGAAAAATCGGAAGTACTACGTTTTTCTGCCACATAAAGCAGCTTCCAGCAGGCTGCAACAAAGTTCTAAAACCTTCCCATATATAAGTAGAATGTGACAGAGATATTAAGGTATTTTTAGCATTAAAATTTAGTCTTTAAAAAAAAGCTGAAATGAGTCTCAAGGGATGTTATCAAAAGGAATGTCACATGGAATGTGTGTAAATTGGAGGTTCCAAGAGGTTACTGAAAGTTTATTCCAGCTGACAACACAGAAAAAGTAAAAATTGCAAGTTTTTTATTTCTTTACCAAGCAGCTTTCAAAAATTTGAGGAATGAAAAGCAAAAAAGTTAAAATGGTTTTTCAGAGTATTCACCTGAAAGCCAATCTACTTAAGTAACACACCCAAATTTCATTTCTTCTCACCTCCCTCTCTGCCATTCCATATCAATTAAAGAAAAGCCAGGGTGCTGGGTGTACTTTGTCAATTTGGTAATGGATCTCAATCTCAGACATAAACATTTAAGATTCATAGAGCTTTTAAGCATTAAAAAACATACTGAGTATTAAAAAAAATAATAAACAGCAAGGAGTACCTACAGTATATGTAAGTAGAATCTTGAATGTGCTGCTAGAATACTCTTGGATCAAGCACTAACATTAGAACTAGAGCAGTAACAAGCCTAGAAATACTTTAGGTAATTTAAATACTTAGGCTCTGAAAAAGAGCTATTAATCCAAAGGAAGAAGGGGCCAGAAGCTATCCTAACTTGGGTAGGTAACCTGTTGAAACAGTTCCATATACCACCTCTGCAGATACGAGGTCAGTTTAAGGAGTTTCTATTCCCTACCTCAGTTATTAATTTCTATTTATCCCTACTGATATTGATCTGACTTCAGAATCAAACCCCAAAACACAACCACACATTTTGAAACTTTAAGTTGGAGAGGAGCAAATGGAAAACTGTTGGTCTGGATTTGATGTCCAACCTAATTCATGTGGTGCTCCAACAATTTCCCAGGAAAATAAAACAAAACAGGATGACATTTCTGACAAACAAGCTTCTTTTACAGTACACATGCATTGTAATACAGATTTATTCCAGTGGAGAAGATCTTCTACATGCAGAAATGGGATTTACCATACTAAAGAGTGGTAGGATGTTCTGTAGGATGAAGAAAGTCTTAATACTAAAATAAAGCTGCCAGAGCAGAAACAACAGCCCCCACAAGCTGAAACTTGTTCTCCTTCAACCCAGCAAGATAGCAGTGGTTATCTCTTCAGCCATGAGATTAAATGTATTAGAAAGCTTAACACTGAAAGCAAGTCACACTATCTTTTTCTCCTGTTTTCTGTTCAGGAACTTACCCCCCCGAAAGTAACAACTTTGTTTGTTTCTTATTTATTGTAGGAAGAAAACGCTGCATTTCCAGGACAGAAAGGAAGCATGTCAGTATGACTAAGCGTAAGAATAGAGCTTACAGAGAACTGCAGACCCTGTGCATTCACAAGGCTCCCAGCTGCACAGTCTGTTACTCCACGGGATCTCCCCATAGAAGCATCTTTGTAAGCCCAAGCCGTTAGTCCACCCAGCCCAGCATCCTATGTCAAACTGCAGCTATCTGCGTGCTGTGATAAAACCATGGAACAATCTCTGAGCAACTCCTCCCACTACATCCTTCCCCACTTTCACCAGCCAATACGTGGTTTCAGGGATGAATGAGCGGATACCTCCACACGAATTTGTCTGATTTATTTTTTTATCTGCTATATCTTTCATCTGTTGGTTTGTATGTACACTGCACTCTAGAAACTGAAGGCATGTCATGTGAAATGACCCAAGAGGTTTAAAAGAAGCTGAGCTGATCTCAGGGAAAAATTAAAAATTGTGTTCACTCACCACAAGACTAAAAAAAAGCCTTATGTTGAAAATAACTGCAGTATAGAAAATCATTAAGATACATACTAGAGGTAAATGCTCATTGTTTGTTTGAATATATATGCCACCTTTGTGTACAAATGTAGGTCAGGGAACAAACCCCCCCATTATAAATCAGAAAGACTGGAGGCTGGGGAATACAGTAGCTTTAAAATACTACCATAAAGACACACACACCTTGAGCTTCCCACTTCTTCTAAAACCCTGATGCAAATATTAAAAGAGTTGTAATAATCAAATCTGCTCCTGCAGGCAAGTGAAACGAGAGGAGAGTGCTCAGGCATCCTCCTGAGGTATTGGGAAAATGCAATAGTCCACAAGTACAGGCTTTGCTTTCCTTATTTTTGCTTTGACTAGGTTTATCTTGAAAAGGTCTTTGACTTCTCTAGGCAGAAGAAGATTGCATGTCCTTGATTTTAAGCTACACTATCAGCATAATTACACAAGAACGATACAAGAAATTCCACTGTTTCAATGTTCAGAAGATGTTACACCAGAAATGCCACTATATGCAACTGAATTTAAACTACACTATGAATTACCCAATTATTCAATGAGTAAGTTCCACTCAAATCAAACTGGCAGAGAGAAAAACCCAGGTGACCTACTTGACCTTTTGGGGATGGAAGAAGGAGAAACTGTAGAACTAGAGTTTATGTTAAAACTCTAAAGGAAGCTGTATGTGCCAGCAGACATTCAACACATACATCTGTCAGTGTTATCATGTATACACAACCCAAAAGAGGAGAAGAAAGGCAAGTTCCACTTTATGGAGCCTTTCCCTTGGGCAACTATACTAGCAACAAATTCTTAAAAATAAGGTCTGTTTGTACCATGGCATGTTAAAAATGATTTCTAAGTTATATAAAAAGAAATCAGAACCCTAAATACTATTTTAAAAAAAAAAAAACACAAAAAAAAGAGAACCAAACCAAACAAAAAAACCCCCCAAAAAAAAAAAAACGAAAAAAAACCCCCAACATTAAAAAAAAAGTCAACAAAAAACCCCACCAACCAACCAAGTGCCCAGTTAGCTTTCTCCCAAACAGTAAGTTAAAACAGAAAAACTTTGCGTCCTGGAACATGTTCCTTGGGATCTCAGTAGCTCTTCCTGCTGTAGGCATTGAAGTTTCTGACAAAGCGTAAGAAGTCTGTAATTTCCTGCTTTGCAAAACTATCAAAACGACTGTCACTTTTCAGGATTTAACTGGCAGACAGGAACAGATTACTGTACCCAGATGGTGCTAGTGTTTTATTACAACACTGGAAATGGAACCTCAGCTATGAGGGGAAGCTGGCAGCAGAATTTAAGATCAACAAAAACATAAAAAACACCTCAGATTTCTGAGGGAATCTACAATAAAAAGGCAGTCTCTTCCCAAAGCCTAGACAGAACATGACCAGACACTGATCAAGAAAGATGCATTCTCATAATCTCTCAAACAGAAAATTAGATACACACATTAAAGTGGTATTTGTCATAACAGAGACAGCATTAAGACAAAGCAAATTACTAATGAAAGTTTAAGAAAGCTTCATAAGGACTCTTTCTCTTGCAGAGCCAGGGAGTGAAAAAGCATTTTGCCAAAGTCAGCTGCATGCTTTCAGTTTCTCTTATCTGACTAAGAAAAAGCTCTTTTCTTTTCTTGCATTGCAGCTTGCAAAAATTTCTATGAAAAACAGTTCTTGAGAGGCAGATACCTGAAAAACAGAAGTTACTTTCAAGCACTGTTAAAATATCTGAGCATGTTTTACAAAGCAATTTGATTATTACATTAAAAAATGGCCAGAAAAGTAAAAATACGGCAGTTTGTTTCAAAAAACTAGAAGAGGGAAATGTGTGTGAGACTTAGTCTTACATGACTTTTGCATTGAATTGTTCCAAATAGCACAGTACACCAGTTGACTTGAAGTACTTCATCATTAAATAAACTTAAAAGGTATGATCAGCACAGAACTGAATTTTACTATATTATGTCACAGTTCAGCTTCTCCTTAGATGGCCTGTTTAAGTAATAAACAATTTACTACAACACCTCTGTTAAGAACACAATAGGAAGTGTTCCACTGGAGATGAGGACTTTGTTTTCTTGCACTGCAGAACACACTCACTGGGACTGTTCTCTGTGTTACTTCTTGACTTTGCATCAAGTCCACAGCAAACTCACCATCTGCTAAAGGTTCAGCTGCATATGGTAAGCTAAAAAAAGTGCAAGGTATTTGTTACCTGTAATTTATCTCAGAAGACTTTTATAGCAGTAAATTTAAAGGTTCATCTAAGAGAAAAAACCCCTCACATCTGCCTTTCTTTTTAGACAAAGTTGTTTCCCAGTTCATAAAATTCAAATATTTATCCTATAAAGTTATTATCTTTACAGCAAAAGAAAACTTGTGCCATTCACATGTAATACATTCAGTTGAAAGCGGTATAGTAAAGAAAATATCATCTAATTTAAGAGACATTTCTGTGTAACTAGCAGCTGGACGTCCGATTTACATCTTATTTCCAGTTTCATGGTGCATTAGAAAGTAAGCTACTTATCCGTATCTTATGGATATCTCCCATCTATAGGACATCATATCATACTCTCTTCTCAGTCCAGGACCCAATAAGCAAAGAGGTGTTCATATTTATGTAACAGCATTAATTTAAAAGCAATGTTCTTATCAAGAAGAAAAAAGATCATGAAATCTAGCCCATGAATGGAAGTGCTGTCAACAAAAATTATGATCGATGTGGGAAGCAAGTTATCTGAACTTTTAAATTTCATTTTATTCAATCAACATATCCATCATTTTTCTCCCTTATGAAGAGTAGCAAAATACACATGTATGAGAAAAATAAGCAAAAATGTCAATGTCTAATTTAAAATACAAATGCCCCAGTCCCACTAGTGTCTGGGGAGTGAGGCAGAGGGGTGGGGAAGAAAATGTTATCTTTGTCTGAATCTTTTTTTCATTTAATATACTCACTAGTTAGTACAATTTCAAGCAAATTGTGATATTCTACTGTATACTCCCTCACTGCTTCACATTCGTTTGATCACTAAAAGCATAGTTTCTAGTGTGAAACATCATTACATTGTTAAAAGATTGAAATATATTAGAGCTATGTTGGTATTAATGTTGGGATCTAAGTTTGTATGTACTCTTCAGGACCACCTTGGTAATAGACACTATTAAAGAGAATGCAATCAATTTAATTAAGTTTTAGACTGAAACATAGGTGTAATAAGTAAAGATTTTTATTTTTAAATCTTATGTTTGAAAGTAATCTATACAATTTTGCACATACAAGAGTAACTTTGTTTAAACTAGCATAGCATGGGTGTCTGAGTCTTCAGGTAAGAAGCCAGAATTGTAAGCCCACCTCCCAAAATCTAGTACAGAACCTAACTACAGAAATATTTTGTCCCTCATTTTCTCCCTACTGTTTAGTGCAGTGAAGAACAACAAACGGAAAACACCTGAAACACCAACAAAGGCAAACACAGAACAGGCCATAAATGACAATGCTGAAGAGGTCCAGAGTTTCAGTAAAGCCAAGCCGCAACTCTTTTCCTTTCCACATCCCACTGGCAGACACAAATCCTTAGCAACACAGACTACAAGTTTCAAGGCTGTCTGAAAAACCATCTTGTCTTGCAAAAGGTCCAGCAGATTGATGGTTTGCCACTTCAGAACTAACCTAAAAGTTCCAAACCTAATAACTTAATGGCACTTAATTCACTGAAGTACACTTTCTGCATTGTAGTTTTAACAGAAATTTCTGAAACTAATGCATATCAGTAGTTTTTACTTCAATTTATTACTAGCTTCTCATGAAATTTCACATAGTTTTGACCACACAATGCTCTAAAATTAGAAAGGCAGTAAGTGAATTCTGTGCTTTCAAGTGTGTCATAATCTGGTTTCCAGAGCTTTTCCACTTCATTTTATTTCAGGGTTCTAAGGGAAGGTTAAAGTAACATTAACTGAATTTTCTATTTCTGTTTAAAAACCATCTCAATTTCTTCACGCAACAACAAACTCTGGTCCATTAAAATGACAATCTTGAAAAAAAAAAAAGGCAAAACACCAAAACTTATTGGCTCAGATTGGTGGATGAAAGCCAGTTCTCATCACAGACGTTTAACCAAAAGCACCTCAAGCAAGATATGTATTTTGAGAAAAGCAAATTTTCTGCATTATTATTGGAAGATCCTTAACTACTTCCAACTTCAAAGTAATTATGTAAATAACATTTAATACTGTGTACTCATTCAGTAACAAGTTGGAATAAACCAGATCACTAGGAGCAAAGTGAGTGATGATAAAATGCACTCTTCTGGGGCTTTGTTCCCACTGTCAGCTTTGAAAAACAAGGACAATAAATTTCTGAAAAAGGTGCAAGACTACTAATGACTGTTTTCCTGTATTGTTCCCTTCCCTGCCTTCACATTAAAATAGTTTCCCAATTCATATGAAAGTATCCAAGGAGCAGTTTCATTTTCTAAAAAATGTCAAGCCTCCTAAAGCCATTTCCAACTTTAGGCTTCACGTTTAAGTAACTAAATCTGTATTTCAGCTGTATTTAAAACCAACCTTCACTTTCTGCATAAGCAATTCTAGTTAAAGATGGCACAGTGAAGAAAAAAGAAGAGGCATTCCTTTCCAGAGAACACATAAATCAAATACCAACATGAGAAATTCAAAACTATTAAAAATGTAATTAAAAAAATAAAAATCAGTTTAAAAATAATTAAGTAACTAAAGTGAGGTTTCTTTTCTGTATGAACATTCAGACAGAACTGAATTAACCTAGAAAGCAGCAATACAAAACAAGAATGTGTTTTAAAACTCCAGTATTAAAAAAAAAAAAACCCACCACCAAAACCAAATCAGCGAATAAGGGATATGACAGTTACTTTGGAAAAAAAGTTCACAGTAAAAATGAGACTACAATGAATGAGAATGCAACTGGATATTTTTTTTTTAAAAAAAAAAGGCACACCAAGAAGAATTTGCTAGTTTGAAGTTTTGGTATGGTTTCTGAGCCTTTCTCAAGTAGCAGCACGTACTTAAGGCACAGGTGAGGCCCAGCTCATTTAATCCTTTTTTGATTTGATGAAGCCCAACTCATTGAGAACTGATTTGTATAATTCTCTATATACACAATTATGTTAAAGTATCTTCAGAAAGTTAAAATCTAAATGGCACAGTTCAAAAGAGTATTTATCCTTGTGCTTTATTGTTTCATTCCTTCTGAAGCAAATTCCTCACTCTTTGTATTAAACTCACTGGACCAATCTACTGATTTTGAAGTGACTTCATGTATTTGCCAGCAGCCATAACTGCCTTTACTCAAAATTAAGTGAAAGGAAAATGGAGAGCTAATTATATTCAAGAACATTAGCTCTTATTTGGAAAGATGAGATTGTCCCATCTGCCTTAATAAAGTTTTCCTTCAAGTTTCATGGGTGTTTTTTGCACAATCGTAAGTGAAATCTCAGTCAGTTTTGTGTTGTCCATACTTCCATAATCTATTGGAGGATTTAAAATCAGAATCCATACAAAAATCTGTATAGCCTAAGCCACAGTGTTGTTTTTTTAAGCAACACATTTAAAGATAAGAAACACAAACTAGGACTGTAACTTGAAGTGATAGTAATGGAAATCATAAAAATAAGAGCCCAAGATTCTACTGAACAAACTTAAGAAAGGGTAAATTATCCCACTTGTTACAGAGGAAGTATCTTTCACTCAAAGGAAATCAGTAACAACAACTGAATCTGAATTCCCTGAGGTGCTACCAAGAAACTCATCAGCAGTTATTCAGCACATGAAATGGTAAAGCAGCAACAAATTAAACAGGTGATTATCAAGAAGTCTGAGCATCGTGGTAGCTGTACTAGTTAATAGTTCCACTCGTGATTACCCCGCTGTGCTATGACTTCTCTAAAAGGACTTTTGACCTTAGTTGAAACAACTAGACATAGTCATAATTCTATCCCAGAATTTGTCTGATTATTACAATTTCATAACCCAATTTAATTTTATTTGCTTTTCTACACTAAGTTAGTTTTATTTTAAAGGAAAAAAGTGGGGAAAAGATGTGCATACCTCTTGCAACTCTAGAAGGTGCTCCAGTTTAATGGCATTTCCACATATTAAGCGATAACAAAAGGACTCACGCAAAATCAACGCATGATCAGACATACCAAAAGTTTAACCACCATCACTGAAACACATTTGCAATATGCTCATTTTAAAGCCAAAAGAATATTGTTCTGAAAGACTTTTACAAGACAAATGCCTAAGAAACAGAAAATGCTTTTTTGTTCTCTTTAACATACAGATAACTTATTAAATTTTAATAAAATATTCTAAGATTAGGCAAACATTTTTGATCACCAAAGATTTCACACTAATTTTACTTCTTACCATGAGAACTTGTATGACAGTAGCAGCGTCTCAAATATGGGACAGTAACTGGGAAAGCAGTCTCACTTCTTTAAAAAGGTGTGCAAGTGGTTTTCAAATCGTTATGAAACCACAATAATATATAAAAGTCCAGACATAAAAATAGTTTCCAGGACACACTGGTGTAACTACAGTTGGGGGAAAGTCTGCATGTGAAGTGAGTTGTGACTTTGTGACTTACTAATGAACTGTTTATGGAAATACTTTTCTCAACAAGTTAATCTTTTACTAGGTACTGGAGTGACCTGACTGTGAACTAGAAGCTGAAGACTGATGTCACCCATTGAATTAATTGGTACATTAAAATGTCAGGCAACCTGGGACAAGCAAAGGGTGACAGAGCGCCAAATCCATGCAGATATCAGAAAGAAAACATGCCTTTGAAACGTTGGAACAAGGCTGACTGCAGCCCAGGACCAGTGAAGAACATGCTGTCACATAATCCTGTCCTGGAAAACCAGAAGGCATTTGCATAGACATCCTCAGGAGCACTCAGATATGTAACACAAACTGCATCATTCTGAATACTCTCCATAGTGAAGGTCAGCACTTTCAGAAGACACACTTTCCATACTTGTTTAGTGTGTCTGGGTTAAGCATTAGCCAGCCAGTCATGCATCTACACAAAATTAGAAACAAGCTGCTGTATGAATATGGAATAGCAGAGCTCTCAATTCTTATTCCTCGGCTGCCCACTCACAACTACTGAAGAACTTATGCAGCTACAAAGAAAGGGTTAAGCATTTAAAATCCTGTAATTATGGATTATTTTAGCAAGTTCAAGTAAGTATACAGTAGCCCAACAAATCCTTATCAAAAGTCACCATGGTAAGAACTAACCACTTCCCCTGCGAGAGCCAGCTTCATCCCCTCCCAGTTATAAAAACATGCCATTTATTTGAACATGGAAAGGGAGTAACAGTGCTAGACCCATATTGTCTCATTTCCTATTTCCTTTTAAGTATCAAAATGCAGGTCTTTTCACAATGAGATTCAGAAATGCAATGAAGCATACATTGGGCCTTCAGGAGATAAAGTGAAATGCTGGTTCTCTAAAATGAACTTAAGGGGAGGAAAAAGAGCAAGTTCTACAGAGCTTTTTTTCCTCCCCCAAAGTGATTATAAAGAAACATGAGGAAAGATTGGACAGACTGACATTTAAGAAAAATGCCAAAACCTTGCCCAGTAATAACTACACTGAAAACTTTGACTGCATGATTATTTGTGGTTTCAAGCAAAAACCAGTAGTTTAAAAAAATGTTAATAGGGCAAAATCCATACGCCTATTCTGTACCTTCACCAAATCAGAAATTTGTCATCATGTCTGATGCACAAATATTTTGAGATCTGGAGGCAATGGTGTCTTCTCGACCAGAGATTAATTGACAATACTTAACAAAAAAAAAGAGCTTGTACTTCCTAAGGCATCAGCTCCCATAACACAAGCTGTGTTCTCCCCACAGAGGGGAGACAGAACACAGCTGGTCCTAACTAGTATGACCAGTTGAGCTCTTCTGCACAGATGATATGTCACATCTCTGAAAATGCTGCTATAGTATAAATTTGTCCTCCATTTGGTTTTGGCTTTGTTCCAATCCAGTTTGCCTACTTACTAGCTGTGCAAATCAGAGCTTTCGCACTTTTGGTTCTATGATCAGAGAAACTTAATGTACCTCTTGTACCAATGTTAACCAGAGAAGGTAAATTTGCTCAGTAGTCTTTCCCCTCACAAACATTAATAGAACAGATCTGAATTATTTCCCAATAAGCTGGATGAAACAAACTGAGTACTTTTTTCAAAATCTTACAGCTGCTTAAGTATAGCTATTTATAGCTAAAGGTCCTAGGTACATGAAAGAAATAATTACATTCTTACTTAAGACCACTTTCACCATTATATACTTTGAATCCAAGTTTTAATCATGACAAACCCATGAGTTTTTAACAAATCAGCATGCACCAAAACACTACCAGCATAGCCTAGGCAAAAGCAACTTAAGCATGCTAATTAAAACACACGTTTCTATGTAGAGATTCTGTTACAGCCAGGAGGTCTTGCGGTTTGTAGTACATACTACATTACCAGATCTTGCACCCTTCCTTTTCCCCCCCGAAGTTCTACAGAGGTACATAGCACCTGAAGCATCAGCGGCAGTTCAGCTTGCTAACTTTACAAGTCCTGGAAAAAGTTTTATGCAACTGAGCGCCACAAGGTGCAGAGAACTTACCTAGTCCCTGTGAGTACAACAGGTATGGTAGCTTCATCCTGCTGCCAGCTGCTGAACAGAGCTGATGAGTAGAGAAAGCTCACTCAGAACCCTGACAGAGTCACATTTAACTCCGAGGTGGGCATACTGGTAAATTCGGGTGCTGATTTTCCTCTGAAGTGGAATTTATGTTTTGAACAAAACTCACACTAGTAAGTCACGTACTTAGTGATAAATGCCTTACTTTATTTCAGGCTAAAGTACCAATATCACAAATATGACAGATACACATGAAGTAAACACTAACAAAGAATACCAATAAAGCTTATAAGGCTCCACCACTGCTTAAGGTTTTTGCTAGAGGCTCACACACAGGATTAAAACCTGAGTTTTTGTCTAAGTCCTAGCTATTTATGGCTATTTAGGTCTCAACTACTTGTGAACATGCAAGTATGCTAAATACAGTTGAAATACTAATGCATACAGCCAAGCTGCTTCCTGGGAAGAAATATTTTCAAAAAATTATTGGTCAAATAAGAAAAAGTGAAAGACCTATTTTGATGACACTCCTGTGGAGCTCTGTCTACATGATAGCAACTGGCAGATTTCCTACTCGTTCCCCTTGCTAGTTCCTCAACAGTCCACCCAGTAGGCTGAAAGGAAGCCAAAAATCTAAAAGTTCTGGCTGTGCTCTCCCCTGCAGTCTCGATTCCCAGGGTCTACAAGTGGCTTGCCCTGGCACTGGACCTATATTCTCATTTGCAGTCAATTTTAAAACAAAGGAATGCAAGTCATATGTAGCTGATTTCAAAATGTCAAAGCAATTCTCCTTCTCCACTTGGCTTTGCTGCGCATCCTCACTAGCAGCAGCAGAACTGTAAAATGCTGCCACAAACATGCAACTCGGAGCAGGTCAGAACAAGCAAACAGTACAGCATACTAATTTACTGCTGAGACACCAAGGAGAATTAAATACTTCAGCACATTTACCAGGACAAGATGGTTTACCATTGTACCTGAACATGCTGGAACTTAACCACATGCTTAAAAGACAAATCTGACAATACAGTAGCACTGTTCTGCTTACAATGCATACACTTAACTTTTTATAAAGAGCTAATCCATACTACAGAATTTTCAATATAAATAACAATTTCAAGATCAAGTATAACTGTACTTCAAATGAGTTTAGAAAGACTAACAGTAAGCAGTTTCATTAGTTTACTATCATGAATTAAGGCTTGGTTAAAGACACTATTTTTCTGAGAAATGCCAGTTTTCACAAAGTTTTGTGACGTTATTAGTAAACTGCATCCCAAAGAGCAACAGCCAGGGAAAGTTACTGCCATTGTTTTATTTGGAATAGACAGTAAACATTTGAATGAGATGTCATCAAGACCTTTTTCATGGACATGTCATTGAGCAATGTTCAGATCAAATCTTTCCAATAATTTTTTTTTTCTTCAGAAAGGGAAGTCTATCTCCTACTGTAGGAAAGAAACAGGATTTGCAGGAGCCTCTAGGAGTCTGCAAACCCTGACTTCTCTCTTTTTCTGGAATAAAAAACCTCCTCAGACTGAGAAATTCTTTTTGGCTAAAATAATGAGCATCTCAGGTACAGGGAAAATGTCACATATTTTTGTATTACTACTCTGGTGCTTTCTAAGCCTTTGCCTATATTTTCCATTCCTAAGAGAGCCAACTTGGAGCCACTGGGCTTTGAAGTATCTACACAAGAAAAAAGCGTTCTGTTTCAGAATTGAATCCTTTGCTACCAGCAATATAGCAGAAATGAGTGACAACAGTAACCATTTTGAACACAGGATGCTGGTGCACGGCCTAAGCCAAATGCAAAGGCCAGACATGAATCTCCCAAGTAGAACATTTTGCCAATCTGTATCTTTCCACACTCAGCAAGCTCAGTGAATCAGTGTATGCTGGTTTACAATACTGAACACATCCTTACATGAAAGCACCTTACAGCTTTGAAAAGATGGAAGATATCTTAGTTTCATCCAAAATATTATTTTATTATGTGCCCTCTTACCACAAAAAAGGGCACTCAGTGTGCATGTTAATCTTCACAGTGAGAGAAACCAAGCAGATCAAACTTTTCCGTATTGGTTTCGCACAAGGCATTTCTAAAATGACAACCCTGAAGGCCACCTGCATTGCTCTCTGCCAGAGCTCTGCACGGCTTAAGGTGTCTCATTTCACGCTTTCTTGTCCACAAGGCTGGAGAGGAGGTGAAGTGGGAGCTTCTTCTCCCTCTTCTTGTACTACTGGCTTAAAGCAAATACAGAGCAATCTGCTGTGTCTTTAAGATCTCTTTTCCATGTACCCCTGCTCTTCCTCCCAAGAGCCTCTGGGAAGGGTAAGAAATGTGCAGTTGCAACTCAGAGTAAATTCTTCCCCAGGGAACAAACTCTAGCTCTTAGTTAATTTTAGGAAGATGTTTGAAGAAGTGTGTAAACAAGGCTGTGTGGAGCGGAACGGACAAGGCCACCAGCCCAAGCCCTAACCTTGGAGGTTCAAAGAGAAAGCGAGTTATCCTGGTTATTGTGACCCTGCCAGAAACCAGGACCTACCCCTGCCAGACAGATAGTGAAGAGCCTGGCTGCATTTACTGGGCATTATAGAAATAGTTTCCACACCATGGAAAACCTAATAGAAACCCCAAAGCTCTGGCACTTTCTACAGGCTGGGGCATTCGATTTGCCTGCAGAGATCAGGAGACCTACTGTAATAAGCTGTTCATTACAAATCAATGCAGAATTTACAGTTAAAAACCCCAACAAACCAATGTTAATTCCACCTTTACAGGAGAAGTCGTCTTCTGGACCTATAGGCAGGCATTACTGAATTACCTTTCCAAAAATAAACTTATGCATATTAGTACAGTTTTAAGAAAAACTCCATCCAGCTCCACACAATTTAAAAACCAGTTCTTCACAATTCCATTTCAAGAACAAACTGTGAAAGAACTTTACCCAAATACAGAAGCCACCTCTATGTTTTATTTACATGAATAATCTAACAAAATTAATATGCAATACAGATCCTCAATATGGAAGATCCTTTCCAAGTTTTTAAGAATACATTAACACTGTCTCAGAAAGCTTCCATGCTAATCAAAACTGCAATATTTTCTTACATTAAGCAAAGAAATCTGTAATTGTAGCCTAGATTTCTGTAGAGGCATTTACTTTAGTGAAATAACTTACATTTCAGATCTTTATTTATGGAAAGATTTAAGACACTAATTATAGAGCTAATGGTAAAGTTAAAACGTGCAACCAGAGAAGAAAGACTGAAAATACTATTTATATCAGACCTTGCAACTCCACTGCCTAAAACCATGAAAGAAATAACAACAACAACAAAAAAAGTAAAATATTGATAAACGGAGAAACTGTCACTGACTCCACAAGAATTTTCAAACTATCTATCAGCAACCAGAAGTTAAAAGTACTGTTATAATTCAAAGCAATTAGAATATTGTCTTGACCATGGCGGTAAACAAACACTAGCCTGCTAGAATGTCTCTTAATCTGACAAGCTCAATAAATTGTACATGGACTGCAAACTGGATGTCACTGCAAGTTTCACCACACCTTTGACAGATATTTACATTTTTGTATACATCTCCAAATGCAGAGCACGTACATATTATCTGAAGGGAAAATATAATCCACTGAGCTTAGAAGCCTCTCTTTTAAAGAACACTAAGAATTACTAAAATGATATTGTGCAGACATTTTATTACTTGCAGTAGAATGGGAGGTAACACAAACAATTTGTATAAAAAACCTCGAAACTGTTTCTTAATTTATTATTGAGAAATAATAAATTTCAAATTTATTATCACAAAATACGGTTAGGGATTTTTTTCCCTTCAGCATTTTAAGTATTTAGACCAAGCTCTTTCAGCACCTGAAAGGAACAGTCTTGGAGATAGAAACATGATGGTTATGCAGGACCGCAAAAATCATCAGGGTGTAAGACAGTATTTCAGAGAAATAACTACTGAAATGAAGCACATACATGCACACCTTTGAGGGTGAACTACCAGCTCCCCAAAGCAGCTATCACTGCTGATAGCTGACTAAGAACTCATTTCAGTTTGCTCAAAAGCAAGATGACAGGAGGCTCAAGAAGAGGATGGAGAAGAGCTCAGAAAACAAGATGTCAGACGTGGTCAGATGTTAGTGAGGTCAAGCAGGTGCAACTCACTTCCCAGCACTCTACTTCTATCTTGCACAGTGACCCTGGGTAAGTTACAAGGAGCTGCAGTACCAAGAGCAGGGTAAGATCTATTGATGGGAAATACTAAGAAAGAACTGAAGTTGTCCAGCATAATAATCACATTAGCAGTCATTCCACTACCAATTAGAACACTAGGACAGGAGACATGAGAACAGACAGTATTATGCTATATTTCAATGAATGATTTGGATAGTTTACAGTTTGGGGACACAAATGAAATATATGGAGACAGTGTGAAACAAAGGTAGACTGACTTGAGTTACAGTTTAATCTCAGAAAAAGGAATACTTCATGACATTCTCAGTTTAAAGAAAAAAAACCACTTTTTGCAAATGCCTTCAAATCCTTAATCATCACATGCTGAACACTATCAAAACAATTGGACATTAATAAGCTAAAAAGGAGAGGGAGTGATGCTTCTATCACCTTTTATTAAGACAATTTGAAAGCTATTTCATCACTTTCCAGACAGAAGGTAAATAATTTCCAATTTCAAATTGCTCTTAAGTAGCAAGTAAATAGAGCTGCTGTTTTCTCAGGACCTTTTTCAGCGAAGATCCAACAAGACTGATCTTCTAAAAGCACACCAACAAATAACCCCAACAATATAAAGCAAACAGGACGCCCAAAATGCAGTAAAAACAAAAAACCCCAAAACCTAAAAGCCAAGAAACAGACAAAAAAAACCAACAACAACAACAAAAAAAAAAAAAAAAACCAAACCAAAACAACCCCACCAAAGAAAATCCCCCCAAAAACCAAACCAAAACACACCAAAACCCCCTCAAAACTCCAAACATACAGGAAAAAAATAGTCAAGATGCTTCAGCACCAACCAGAATTCTCCAGCTCTACTTGTGTAGTGTTGTGAGACTGGAAACCAGAAGCAACCCTGCAGGCAATACACTTAGCCTCCGGGTAAAGATAAAAAGGGAGGGTAGCAACAGAAAGCAACTAACCACATTCTCCTAGTCACACAGACACAACTAAAGAAGCCCTTTTAAAGGCTTTCTGTCCACTCTGCCTTAAGCAAAAGAATGAACTCTAATTCTAGAGCTTTAAGTGAGTGCACAGCAGATAAAAAGTAAATTAAGATGACCCTCAGGTCTCTGCAGAGAATCCTCTGAGAACACTCAGATTAGCCTTAGAAACTCAGAACTCAAACCAGATCCATCCTCTTATCACCACTTCTGCTGAAAACTAGCTTTAAAAGTTTGTTTAAAGAACAGCTACATGGCAACGTATAATTTGTATTTTAAACAAGCTAAGCCAAGTTTCACCAATACTGGAAACCAGTGAAAGCCAACAGAAGCATTCCCACAGTCATTCCACTCCCAAATGCTTGTTCCTACTCCTGCCTCCTGTTCCTCTGCAGCAGCATAAATATCTGCACAGCTGCACCATTACTTTTGAAAGTGTTAGTACACTAAAAGGTCTTGTGAAATTCAAATCCATTATACCGAAGGAAAAACTGGTCTTCCAGTCTTGTGCTCTACATGTTCGACCTTTGGGTAAGACACGACTGCACATGTCTACACACAGGTATTGCACTGAGCAGTACTTAGACTCCACTGAGTGACAGTAGAGACTGAACCTTTAGTATCACTAAATCCAATGAGACAGAAAGCTCCAGATTAGTTAGTTACAATCTATTTACTTTGCACAGGAACAAAGAAACTGCCATACCAGATCAGACCATTTAAGCAGAACCCTACCACTTGCAATAACTAAGAGTGATAAAAATCAGACATGGTAGAGGGTGACCCTCTTCCAAAAGTACTCCCAAGCCACAGAGAACAGAAGAGGTAGAAAGGCAATCTTCTCTCACGGCAGTATCCACTCAATCTGGAAGCAGAAAATTTGGGCTTATTTACACAGATGGTTATAAACACCAAGCATTAGGGACTTGGATAAAACACAAAATTATATTTTACCTTAGCTGGGAATAGCCAAGATCAATAATAAGCTATATTTTATATTTAGCTACATTCTGACATGAAAAGAGAAAGTTACATTTCAGTGACAGAAAAATCCTTGGCTATGCTGTGCAGTCACTGTAGATGCTCTCTCTCTGTCCTCACTCCAGCTCCCAGTGCTCTGTTAAAAGCATTCATGTCCTCCTTTGAAAGTCATCAAAGGTGCTAAAAATTGATAAAGAGTGCTGATGAGCTTTTACTAGTACATTTCTACATATAGACAAAACTTCAGTTTTACAGTGCAACTTTGGTGTCTCTAGCATGTGTCAAACAGCAACTGCAGAAAAATACAGTAAAAACATCTACAAGGGTTGCCTTGCAGCTGAACTATCTAGCAGATGCCTTTTCAAACACCTAATTTTCATGGAAGTCACAAAGTATGTGGTTACAGCACAGAGAAGAGATGAACTGCATCATTTATTTCTTTTCATTTTTATAAAAACATGATTACAGCCATATAAACTAATCCTGTACTTGGGGAAGTAATAAGGCATCTACACCAATTTCAGACACAAATGTCACTTACAGATCTGTATGTTTTAAAAGCATATTGTTAAGCTCACAGAGAAGGATAGGCACTTTGCCTCCATGGATCTCAGGCGACAAGAAATCACACTACAGATTTCACTGAACTCACTATTTGGCTCTTGTTATATAAACAAAAACAATATACTGACAGTAAACAATACATATAGGATAAGAGATTTTAAGTGCTTTATTATGCTGAAGCTGCAATTCCTAGGAAAACAGCTCCCTTCTTCTCTTACAGTGATATAAGATAGCTTACATCCTTCACTGCATTTAGCAAAAATATTCACTCTACTGCCTGATGAGCAGAATGCTTGAGAGCGTAAAGAAAAAAAGGTAATATTTACATCTATAATTCAACAGCAGTGAGTTTCCCTTCTCAGCTTCATTTTGAGGCTCATGAAGGTCTTCCAGCATAAACAGAAACAGAGAATCTATTTAAAAGAAGTAACTGTAATACCAAAGAGACTGATAGGGGGACTTTGGAGCAATCACAGTATCTTCTAACTAATAGTAGATCCTTACAGAAAAGTACAACTAACTGTATTCAAAAACAGAATATAAAACCTCGCCATAAAACATTATTTAAATTATGTCTTTCAGTTTGCCTCTTAATAAATATCTGGGCAACAGCTGCCCAAGCAAATTTAATGTGTGTTACTGTTACATATAAATTAGCCTCTCTCCTCCAGCTAAAACCAGTCAAGATTAAAATGAGGGCAGACGGATGTCTTAAATTCTTTAAACAGCTTGGTAAAGTAGTACTTCATCTAATATCTTTTTATTGGTAACACAGCACACAGAATTACTGAGATACTCTATTGAGATATTCTATGAGCATTTATAGGGTATTTCTGAAGGACAATAATTTTTAAAGTTGTCACGTATTTTCAACTGTACTTATAATAAACTCAAAGTAGACTCACTGAAATACTGAAGAGAAAAGCATTTGGCATTCAGTATTTTCTAAGATTTGTTAACATTCCTAGTCAAATATTAGAAAGCATTTACAAGTGTTTTAACTTGTATACACACTCAATGCACTGATTTGCCCAAATGCAGGTACTTAAAAGTAAGCAAAACTGTCCATGTGAAAAGGAAAAAAATTCCACAGCTGCTCTGTCATTGCTGCTGTGGGACCAACTACCAAGGATGGACGCAGCGTTTCAGCACCGATGCAATATACATTGACCTTCCTGCACCTCTAATGTCAAGCCTAACTCCCACTTGCTATCATGGTGAGACTCAACTGCTTTAAACATACTGATCCAGTTTATTTTTTTCTTGAAAGCCATGAAACTCGATCTAATTGTATTAAAATATACCGTACATTATAATTTCATGACTTTATAAAAACAAAGATAGTGCTAAGAGTTTACAAAAAGACAAGGCGCTCACCAAAATTTGGAAATCATTCTCCTTCCCCAAAACATTAACAATTTCCTGCTAATCCTTGTGTAAGTACAGAGTCATTTCTTATCTGCACAACCGCACTGTAAGAAGTATTTTTACACTGCAGTAAAAAAATGTAGACATTGGTCTAGAAAACTTATTACAGTACTCCCATGGTAAATCAACCTTTAAAAAATATTCTTGCGGTTTGACTGACATAAGACAAAACTGAAAAGAACACACAAGTTGTAAGCCCAAACAGGAATTATATTTTTATGAGGTTTAAATGATTAGCCAAACTGTAAGGCATCATTAAAACAGGTCCCTGGATGTTAATACTAAGTTCTTTACGGAGTCCCCATCAGATAAAACCTTACAAGATGTCCAGGTGAAACTGTCATCTTCACATCAAAATTACATGGTCATACTGCAGTGCCCACACACACACACACCAGTAAGACCCAGCAAATACACGTTAAAGCTGAAATGTGTTCTGAAGTACTCAAACTGCTTCATCACGGGTGTAAGTTCGCTTTCATCCTGTATACTTGCACACATGTTAAATAGGTGAAATACTGGCAGTTCACAAGAAACAGGACTTCTCAATTAATACATAAAGAAGGCAAATATGGGCTGCAAATACCAGAGCGCTGAATATAACCACTGAAATTTACCATCTAGACTAAGCCACGACAAAATTACTTTCTTCTAGAAAAACAGAGAGGATATTTACGCTTCGAAGTATTTCCTCCTCTTACTAAAATAAATCAGTTCTGCATTACAGCGAAGCTGCAAATTAGAATCTGACTTCGGAGAAGTCCTGGGGGAGGGGACGGGGGACGGGAAAATATAAAAAAAATGAAGTCGATTTGGTCAGTTTTGCAGCAAAGTGCGCGGGCAGCGCCTGGGGAGCACCCAAGGCAGGCGCTGGTCAGTTTTGCAGCAAAGTGCGCGGGCAGCGCCTGGGGAGCACCCAAGGCAGGCGCTCAGCCGCCGCCCGCAGCCCGGCCCCAGCCCCGCGAGCAGCACCGCGCTCGCTCGCCCCGAGCCCCAATGGCTGCTGACACATCCGGCCCCGGCCCCGCCACCGCCCCGAGCTCACACTTCAAAGCCTTTCGGGACTCCGGCAGAAGTCAAACACAAACGTACCCCGCAGCCAGACGGGCCGCCTCCCGCGGCTCGGCTCCCGCGCAGCCCCGCACCGCTGACAGCTGCGGCCGGCGGGGCAGCCCGGCCCGGCCGTGCCCCTCCCTCAGCCCCGTACCAGGTGCCCCGGGGGAAGGCGGGCGAGCTCTGCCCGCCGCGCCCCAGCGCTGCGCTCCGCGGCAGCTCCCGCCGCCCCCGCATCCGCTACCGGCCTGCGGCCAGGGGGGAACGGAGCGCCGGAGCCC